>CAJNJA010017664.1:0-36084 GCA_905231915.1 Symbiodinium necroappetens
CCCCCCCCCCCCCCCCCCGACTCCAACCCACTTGCAAAGCCCAAACCCTGAACCCTAAAGCCTTATGCCCTACGCCCTAAATCTCTTGACTGAGCAGTTCAAAGGACCCCGAATCGCAAGTAATCCCCTAAACCCTAAACCCTAAACCCTGCCACACATCAGCCCCGAAACCTGAGCCGCTAGATCCCCTTGAAGCCCTTATCATGCGCCCAAAGCAAGAGCCCTACAGCCCTAAACCATCAAAAAAGCCATCACACATGTTTAGGGCCCTGCACAACCGTAGACATACTCCCTACAGCTGGAGGTGCCTCGTGCCATCTTTCACATCGTCAAGTCTGTCTTGGAAACTCAAGCGCCCGGTCCAATTTCCAGGGTTGCAGGGGGCTCCATAAATCCACTGCAAAAGCAGGTTTAAGGACCCGGGCCGTTTGCGGTGTGGCTCAGCAATTGGAGTTTAGGATTAAGGGGTGGGTAGTCAACAGCATGATTCCTTGCATGCTGTATGCTTGCTTGTTAAACCCCCACTGTTTGAAAGACATCGACTGTTGCTGTTTGTTGCGTTCTGGTTTTGAGGCTGCCAGTTCTAGCACACGTAAAGGATGCAGGGGACTTTGGAGGGTCTGCCCAAGTCGAGAAGTCCTCAAGCCGAAACACCAAAGGTTTAGCCCTAAACCCTAAACCCTAAATTCCTACACAAAAAAAACTCGACCCCACACCCTAAACCCCAAAACCATAAACACAAAAGGTTGAGGGCTTCGGGTTCCCTGCCTAAGCCACTCACCCGGAGAGTTCCTCCTCGAGCGATCTCACACAAAAAGAGGCTTGGAAGCAAAAATCAGAGCCCCTTCCACGGGAAAAGAGAGTCCATGAGGAACCTTATGGAAGGCTTTAAAGGAGTTTGTTTAGTACCTAGTAGTAGTAGTAGTAGTAGTAGTAGCAGCAGCAGAGTATGTAGAGTATGTAGAGTAGGTATTAGCCTTGTTGAGGCAGAATGCACCCTATGTGATACCAAAGGTTAACCCTTCGTTTCTGTAGGATACTGAAGAAGTAAGCTATTCTATGCTATTCTTGTCCGTTATATCATACTCCATTATGTAATTGTGTATATGTATTCTATTCTGTTCTATTCTATTTTGCTATCTTGTATCATGTTACATAATATTATACTGTACTCCGGCTCGACATTGCAAGATCTGGCCCAATGAAAGCAGCAAAGATCCGATTGTTAAGCGTTACATCTGTGCCCAAGAGCTCTTCCCGGTAGAAAGACGAGACGGTTTAGGGTTTTAGGGTTTGGGGCGGAGTTTAGGATTTCAGTAAACTCTCACTCAGTACGCTGCGCCTTCTGCTGACGGCTTCCTCTGCTCTAAGGAGCACACTGAGCAATACAAGAACAAGTCTTTGGCTAGACCGCTAAACCTCGGGGAGAACGCTGAGCAAGACAGGAACAAGGTTTTGGATCTGCGCTGTCGGCTTTCGGCTGGGCAGCCGGATTGAGGCTGGTGGTGGTTGTGGCCATGGTGGTAGTGGTAGTGGTAGTAGTGTCACGAGTAGTACTAGAGTAAGCGTGCCAGTATTCGCCCGCCGTAATTTCGGTGATGGTGGCTGTGCTGAGCCGATGTACCCATCAATTGTGGCTTTCCGTTTTTTAAACATGCAGCCTATGGTTGAACACATGACAGCTGCACGCGGTAGCCCTCAAACCCCTAACCCCTACACCTTGTTCTACCCAAGCTTCATGTGCCATGGCCTGCGATTCCATGCGGCTGAATGCAGTCGTGGCTGAGCAAGCGGAGCCTGCTGGTCGTGATCATCCCAGGTGCCAACATGGCATTTTCTGGTATATTAGACTATACTATAGTACATTATGCACATCATCAGGCCGGACGGCCTCGGAGGTTCAGGGATTCAGGCGCAGCTGAGTCATGGCTGCTGAAACCTGAACTCGCGAGTGCACCAGTGCAACCGGATCGAATAACAACTGCTAGCCAACAGAACCACTCGTGAGCCGCCAAGTGCCCAAGGCCAAGGCGGTTGATGCAAATCCGAAGACACATCATCCGAATCCGAGCCGTAAATAGTAGGATGCTAACCCACCCTAAACCCTCAACCCTAATTTTTTTGGCTCAAGCCATCTTGGCTCAAGAATACCTACACCCTTCAACCCTAAAGTTTTGGCTCAAGAAATATCGGCTCGAAGCACTTCTTGTTGTACTGTTTCGCTCGCTTTGGGCTGGCCTTCCGGTTCAGGGATTAGGGTTTTAGGGTTCAGGGATTAGGGTTTTAGGGTTCAGGGATTAGGGCTTTAGGGTTCAGAGATTCGGGTTTTAGGGTTTAGGGATTAAGGTTCAGGGATTAGGGATTAGGGTTTTCGGGTTCGGGGATTAGGGATTAGGTTCAGGGTGTTGCTGCTCGAATTGCCATGCCACCTTCCGGACCAACCTCCGAGAAACCCCCTCACTACCTGCCCACGGTTGGTCCACTTACCGAAGTCCTTGAAGGACCTAATCCCTAGGCCCTGGCTGCTGAAACCACGGGGTGGCGCTATTTTTTCGGTATTTTTTATGTGTTGTTTGGCATTTTTCCGTTTCTTGTGCTCAGCCAGGCAGCAAGCAAGCAAGAGCCCAGCGTGAAGCAGCTATCGAAGTCTAACATGCAGGTTTGAGGGTTCAGGGTCTAGGATTGGAGTCCAGGGTCTATAGTCTTTGGGAGTAGGTGCTGGAAAGTCGTGGGCCAGCAGCCGCGGAAGTTCCAGCTCAGACAACGCAAACTTAAGGTTCGCGCAGTGCAAATGCGCCCAGGTCTTAAGGTTTACGGTCTAGGGTGTAGGGCTTAGGGAGACTATTTGGAGATCATTTCTCCGCATGTGTGTGTGTGTGTCTGTGTGCATGCGTGTGTGTGTGTATATATATATATGCGTGTGTGTGCATGTATGTATGCATATATGTACAGGGTTTTGGGTTGATAGGATTCTGTATGTTTGAAGTCTTTGTAGCTCTATTGCACATGAAGGTTTAAGATCCTAGCAAGTCTTACGACATCTTAGGAAATCCTACCTACCTAATCTGAGAATTCTAAATTCCTCTGAAAGTCCCGTGATATCTGACGACTCTTAACCAATAGTAGAAAAACCTTCTGAACCCCGACGTGTTCATAGCAAGTCTCAAGAAGTCCTATGAATTCCTGCGAAACTCCCGTGAAATCCTATGAAAGCTTCTCAAATCCTGCGGAACCGCCGGAAATCCTAGGCAAGCTTAGCTACAGCAAAACCTAAGAAGTTTCACGAAGTCCTGCGAAACTTCCGTGCAATCTTATGAAAGCTTCTGAAATCTCACGGCAGCGCAGGAAATCCTACGCAAGCTTAACTACAGCAAAACCTAGAAAGACACAAAGTCCTGTGAAATCCTTAGAAATCCTCACAATGCCAAGAAAAACCGCGGAAATGCCGATGGAAACCGACAAAATGCCGACTAGCTGCACAATCTAAGGAATTCCTGCACCAAGCTACACCAGGCAGAACCGAAAAAAAATAACAAAAACACTCTAAAAAAAAGCACAGAAATCAAACAACGGGACCCAGTATGGACAGCGAAACCAATAAGGAGAGCGGGAAAGTTGCGGTTAGGCGGCCTAGCACTGTTGAGACCCCTGACATACAGAAACCCAAAATTGAAATCCCAAATGTGCTCATGACACGTGAAGAGGCAGGTGACATCACTCAAGGACAGCCGATTTTCGGATCGGCCCAGCCGGTAAAGATTGTGATGATGATGAACTGAGCAATGCTTCCAGGCCAGACTCAGGGGCGGGCATTCTGCGACTTTTGCACGATGAAGCTGAAGGGGCTGCTTCTCGTCTGGCCATTGAGTTAATTCTGGTAATTCGAGAATTCACAATGACATGCATGTGCCCCCTGCATTGCACCCCCCTCCGCCCACCTACCAAGTGCCCCAGCAGATGCCGCCCTGGCTGGCAGATATCCATCAGGGTGGGCAAAGCCTACACACTAAAGCTGACCGTCAGTTTGCTGACATTACCACTGGACTTCAGACACAAGGTCTGCGCATCACCCACCTTGAAACCACTGCAGCCGAGCGCACTACACAACACCAATGAACAGAGAGCAAAATCAAATCACTTGAGGAGAAGATTCGTGAGCCAGGATCTAGGTATCCCATTGCTCCTCGATCTCCCCGCTCGCCCGGAGCCCCCGCCACTTCAACCCTGGCGACGCCAGAGACCAAGAAAAGGAGCCGGATCTCGATCTGGTCATTGGTTGCTGGGTGGACGCCCGCAGGGATGATGCGGTTGAGGAGGCTAAGAATGTTGTGAGGGATGCCAAAGTTATAGACGAGAATGAGGATGCTTACTCTCTTTTCAGTCGCCCCACCTTTGTGAAGATTCACATATGCTTTGATACCAAAGATGCCCGGTTCCTGAACATAGGGTTTCGGATGGCAAACAGAACCAGATCCTTGAATAGCTTTAGACGAAAAATACGTGAGCGGTGTAGCAGGAAGCGAAAACGTGAAAATCTGGGTGACTCGCAGCAAGTCGCCAGAAGAGCGGATCAGGACGAGGGCGATATTCCTCACCAAGGAGTTTTATGCGGGCCTCCTGGACAAGGACCCCAATAAGCCCAAACCTTTCCCGCCTTGCATCATCGATATTGTGTGGTCTGGTAAAGTCTTCATTGGCCAGCATCAGCTCGTAGGCAACATCCACAGGAAGGGAGAACCCTCAGCATACCACTTCTTTTGAGTGACGCTAAAGGCAATCGTTTGGCATGGTACCTGAGAGTCTCGGCTTTCGCAGCTGTCAGGGGAAGAAACCAAGAAGAGCTTCAAACCCTTTGGGATCAGCATGGGCCTTCGGGAAAGCCAGAGTGACTCTCCAAATCGCCGAGATGTGGAGGTCTTGTTCATTGCACCTGGTGGAGTGTACAGTGTAAAGGGGTAAAGGATTTGGAGACGGCTTGGTCCGAATCGGAACTTGTGAGACCTGAAATTTTTTGGGAATTCAGGAATTGGGCGGAAACAGCGGCCTAGTTCCTCCTTGGCAAATTTTGGAGGCCAACCTAGATGGTTGTTGGGACAAATCCCCCCCTTGCCTTTCGAACTGTTGCAGTCGGTCTCCACTCTAGACATTTAATTTCCCCTTCTTAGAGCTTGTAATTAAGCTGCGGCTCTGCTGTCAACTTACGAAGAAACTCTGTTGGGACCTTCGTTGTAGCGGCGCATTAGGGTTCAAGACCTCGAAGGTCTTTCCAGTTCTGTGAGCTACCGGCTTAAAAGTTACAGGTACTCCCCGCATTACCCTTGACGGGGTTACCAATGCTCTAGCATCATGTAAACCAGGAAAATGCTGGGGGGGGGGGGTCGATGGGATCTCGTACAAACTCCATAAAATTCTGCTTCACATAAGCCTTGCACCCCATGTTCTTGATCTTTTTGAGTCCTTGCTCTTCTAAGTCCAGCCTATTCCCCCGTCTTGGCTCACTTCGCGACTCACCTTAATTCCACAGATTCCTGCACCTTTCTCCCTCAACACCTCCGCCCTATTGTCCTCTCTTCCACCACAACTAAACTATTCACTACAATCCTCCTTAACCGTAATTCGTCCACACTTCCCACCTCTCGCTGCCAATCAACTTGCGTGCGCTAAGGTTCCCAAACCATGGAATGGTCTACTTCCTTGCAACACTTAATTCATCTCTCACAAGAATAGAAGTTACCTCTAATTGCGGTTAAACTCGACATCTCCTCTGCTTTCGATCATATTTCACATGAAGCCGTTGCTAGTTATCTTGCCGGTCCACGTCTTGAGTCACTCTTACTTCTTAAGATCTTCGTCCTCTCGCGAGTTGCTCTTAGTATTTATGGTGACTTGGCACCAAAAACTTTTCAGTCCCCCTGCGTACGCCCAGTCTCTGCTGTCAACCAATGTCTTTCTGTGATGCATAACACTGCTCGCTTCATTAGCTGGCCTCTCGATGGAACCTTTCGTTACTTCCTCCTCTTCGAATTGGATAACTCGCCACTGGGCCAGTAAGATGTGCGCACAAGCTTTGGGTCACTTGCACCAACAGCCCCTCCCCTCTTAATGTAGTCACGCGTATCCGCGACACACTCTGGCTCCATTCTTACTGGCGCACTCACAGGCGACAGTTAGGGTTTTGGCCCAATGCCTATCGCTTTGGGACGAGTTTCGCGGTCTTGGCAACCCCCCCTTTTGGGAAGATGGAGCACTAGACAAACCGTCTTGGTCGCCCTTTATCCAAACCTGGCTTACCCACAAAAACCTCCAACCTCTTCTGTATTACCCGAACCTTGAACGAGTAGATCTGCTTGGAAGAAGTCTACGTCAGGGTGGCGAAAAGTTTCACTCTGCTTGCGTTTAGGCACATACCGGCCGAAGCAGAGTATAGCACAGCTTTCACAGTTGTTCTAAGCCCTGGGCTACATGTAAACGAGGCTTGCACCCAGGTGTGTTCTGACGGCAGTCACAAGAACGGTGCGGCAGGTACAGAGTAGGCTTTCTTTCCCCGTATTCTTTACTAGAGCATGCTGTCGTGGCGCAAGCCAAAGTTGAAGGACAGAATACCTAATCCGCACTGCTATCTTTAGCACTACACATGATTCGTGCGGCTCTGCCTTTTCTGGGCGAGATGCCCATAGTATACATGACGGACTCTTTTTTCATTCTACAGTGCATCGAAGAAGCCTGCCTTTTCAGTTGTCATCCGCACGAGCTGCACCAGCTCCTAGATCTGTGGCACCAAGTCAGCCCTAGCGTAGTCAAGCAGCACGTTAAGGGGCATAGTGGACACCCGCGTAATACCTTAGCTGACAATGCTGCTAAGGGGGCTCTTAACTTTGGACACTCCAAAACCTTGTATAGGACCCTACCCCATCATACCCTCCCTGACTTCCATACATGGCTCTAATTGAACATGGTGCACTTTATTTATTGCGTAGTCTCCTGTTGTTCCCGCTGCAAACTGTTCACGAATGACTGAACTGCATGTAGAAGCTGCGTTTCATGATGAAACTGCATGTAATTAGTAATTGCTTGCTTGCTTTGACATGTCGTGCTTCTGCAGGTTTGGGAAACTTTACCGAAGCTCCTGCTGTTTCCAGTGGGTTATTTTTGCTCTTGGCGGGGGACTCTTGACCGGGCCTCATGTTTCTGGATGCGTCACAGCAGCAAAATGAAGGTTCTGCTTTTGCACCTCGCGAGCTAAGTCTAACAAACTTCAGATGCTGTGGTTGGCCTGACCCTAATTCCACCCGACTTGCTGTCATCATCATGCCTGCTTTCATCAGGTCCATATACCATGACACTCGTGCGATCACCATGCCTGCCTTCATCAGGCTCATAGATGAAACTTGGTCCGATGTGCGTGTTCCGCATCATCATGTCTGCTTCCATCAGGTTCATTCGTGACAAGGGAAGTCGGCGCATGCATCAACCTTAATTAGGAATTCAGGAGTTTGGAATTTGGAGTTTGTTTCTTCCGCATGAACTGACTTGCATGTTTTGTTGGGGTCCTCTTCCTATTTGCGTGGAGTCTCATGCTTGACTACACAAACATGAATTGGGTTAGTGCCGCCGCTCCTGTCTGGTGTGTAACTTGCTAGGCTCCGGACACTTCGCACCCTTATGTAACTGAAGTGCCCGCTAGTGGTCGTCGTAACTCGGAACGGAACAAAAACCAAAAATCAAAAGAAAAAACATTAAGCATACCGTCCGCTCACGACCACTGCCTCTGGAGCACTGCTTGAACCAGTCACTCTCAACCGTTGTCACCTCCCACATGCCCGTGCTTCTGCTTCAGGGCCTGTGAACTTCGTTGTTTACATGAGCCAGTGTTGGTATATTTTCTTGCGGGGTCTGTTGGTTTTGCTCTACAACTACTTCGTTGTTTACATGAGCCTGTTGGTATATTTTCTTGCGGGGTCTGTTGGTTTTGCTCTACAACTAACAAACTTCAGTGAAGCTCTCTGTCATGCCATGGCATGCTATAACCTGGGCGATGTCCTCGGCCTGCCATGGAGACGCCTCACTTCTGCAAATATGGGCCTTGGTATTTCGTTGATTCTGCAGCTTCTGCATCAAGCCTGACCTACAAGCCGTCCATTATAGATGGCAGCAAGGGGAGTGGCTTCACTGGAATGCTGGTTTGTCACCTCACGAGCTGACTGATGTGTGAGTCGGACGATACAACTGAGCCAATGTCCTTTGCAGTAAACCTGATGGGACATCGCCTCCCATTTACTTGTGCTGCTTGCCCCTTGGTCATGCTGAAGTGCAGGCTTCCTTTGGATACCACTTACTGTCTACCTGTATGTGATTGGAACACAATGGCCCATGGCTAATGAGCTAGCGTGGCAATGCTAACTTGCTGTGGTTTCTGAAGCCGGCATGAGTGCACAGAGATGGTCGGTGGTATTCAAAGGGTAGAACTGTTGCACATCAGCCCGCCTGCCAGAACTGGTGATGACTCGATCGGTCTACTACTGCAACTGTTGGTGGAGAGAAAGGAGCTTCTGCCACTCAAGAGCAAAAAATTGAGGAGTCGTGTTGTTGAGAGCGCGACTGCACAAACCCTACCAGCTCATGAAGAAATTTGCAAGGAGTGCGACTGCACAACTTTTGGCTGAGAAGCCCTTGAAGGGCATGCCGAGTGAACTTGGGAGCTTTGATGGCCCAGGATGGCCGTTCGAACGACTTTCTGATTTATTGGGAAGAAGCTCTCGTTTTGTTGTTGTTTTGAATCCAAACGATTCGGGCTTGATCACCTGAAGTTCTTGAAAGTGTCTGTGATTGGGCTTTAATTGGGAGTCTATCTTCATGCTGCCAAACAATGGCTGACTGGTGTAGACTTCCGCTGTGCATCTGCCACAGTGCCGAACATACCCTGCAATGCGGGCTCGTCCTGGCTAAGTAGGAGGCAAAAAGTACCCTCAACCCTAAACCCTAAACTAAACTCACTACCCCAACCCTACACAACAAGTAGTAGGATCCTTACTCCCAACACCCAAAGGTCGTTCGACCGCAACGGTAGATCTGAGCCCGGGCAGGTGCCATTGCGAGTGCTGCAGTGGCACTGATCTACCCTTTCAAGGCGTCTTGGGATTAGGGTTTAGGGTTTATTGTAGGAGCCTAAATCATTACCAATACTATTTTGGGTTCCTTAATATACTTATAGTATAATATACCCACAAAGTCTATTCTAATTTTTCTGGCCCCTACACTACCCTTTCAAGCCACTTTGGGTTGAGAGTTTTAGGGTTCAGGGTCTACCCTTTCAAGGCATCTTGGGTCCTGGAATCCTACCCCCTAAACTTTAGAAATGCAAAACCTTTCGGCCATGGCCATACATGAGACAGACTTGATGTTCTGGATTCTGGTGAGTGGATATAAGACTCCGGTTAAATATACATGAGTGTGTTTCTTGGTTTTGATATGGGGATGCGAGACAAGCACCTGCCTCACATGAAGAGTCTCAAGGTGAGGCCGTTTCAAGCGTTACGGGGCGTATCGCGCGCAGGTCTTTTGCAGGGTCCAGATAGCTTCTTGGGTCTTGGGGGGCGTCAACTTTTGTGGGCTTCTGTAACCCTACCATATCAAACTACATCAAATACCCTAAACCCCAAACCCGGAAAGCCAACCAAGACCATGCTTACCGTTTTGGAGAACAGTACTCAGGATCTCGCAACTAGTACGCCCACACTGCGAAGAGAGGTTAGACGGCGACCTAAAGTAAAGGACCTTCGGCTTTGGGGTTTAGCGTTTAGGGATCAGGGTTGAGTGTTTCGGATTTTAAGTAAACTCTCAAGCTCAACACGCGGAAATCTTCACTTCTAAAGCACTTCAACCTAAGACACCAAACTTTATAGCCATAAGCAGTAGAACCCTCCGACTTAGCTCCTTAAACCCCAGAACCCCAAACCCTAAAAGCCATGAGTCAACCAGGATCTGCCTCGATCGAGTTGCGTAGCGCGAAAGGTCCACTGCACTTTAAAACAAGCCCTGAACCCTTGGCCAAACAGAATGAAAATGCGACCGGAAGAGGATAGTGTAAGGAAAATGAAGAAAGAAAGCCAGAAACATTCAAACAACCCCTAAACCCTGAAACCCTAAAACCCTGTTACCTAAACCCTAAACCCCTAAACCCCATTAAACCCAAAAGCCAAGCAGCTGCAGGTTGCCGGCCTCCAACGCTACATCCGCGCACAGCATCCCGACGAGGGGTTTAGGGGCTCAGGGCTTGGGGTTTAAGGGTTAGGGTTTGGGGGTTTAGGGTTTAGGGGGTTTCAGGGCTTTGATTCTGGCTTTATGGGTTTTGTTCGCGGATCTGGGTTCGGTAAAGGGCTTCAAGAAGTTATGGTGTGAGGGAAGATTTCGTCGTAGGGGCTTTGGCAGTTTAGCGTTCAAGGTTTGTTGGGTTTGTTTAGTTTGGGGTTTACGGTCTGTTGGGGGGCGCCCACTGTGCAGGTTCTCGAGGGCTCCGGGTTCTTAGGGCTTTATACTTTTGGGCTTTACCTAGACCCTTCAACTACCCCTATCATACCCCAAGTACCCACTTTGAAGCAGGCTCTTCTAAGATTATCATAATTTTTATTGTCGGTATTACATTATTATTATTAAAGGCCCTTGGTAGTGTCTTCGGCAGTCGGTCCCAGCTCCTTCCCCAAAGGCCCTTCCAACAAACGTTAGGCATCTAAGTTTAGGGTTGAGGGCTTGAATTTGGGGGTTTAAGTCTATGGTTTGTGAAGTAAGGTGAAATTCCTGATTGAGGGGTACTGAGCTCTCTCGCACATCACTTGACCCGTAGTAGCTCAGGCTGAAATTATTTTCTTTAGGGCCAGGGCTTGGTGGCCTGGTCCCGAAAAGTTCAAAGAGCTGCCTGTTTAAGGTTCCTTGTTTTGTTCCCCTTATGTCCTGCCTTAAAGTGGGTTTTGGTGGGTCAAGGTACTGCTTTTGGCATTGGCTATAGCATCTCCCCAGCCGCAGACTCTTAGCGCAGCAAAGAGGGCACGGATGCGAAAATCCCCAAGCACCCGAAAAAGAGTTCGGAGAGTCAGGAACTCAGGTGCCCACAGAGCAAGGCCTCTTACCCTAAGCCCAGGAACGGCCCAACGAGTTCGTCATGGGTAGTTCCAAGAGGGGCAGCAGCCGATTGAAGTTGGGAAGCAGTTGCACCCACGGTTGCACCTTATTTCTACGCAGCAATCCATCTTCGCAGCTTTCTTCCTCGACTCCCCAATTATTCTTACTGACTGTACATGCCAATAATGGTCACGGAAAAGAGTTTCCTTTACAAGAACCCGGAAGAACATACCAAATTTCTTCGCGCGAAGCCAGAAAAGGTACGAAGCTGCAGTTGTGGCTGCTGCTGCTACAGTTACAGAGCGCAATGAGTCCGCGCCCCTCCTGGATGAGTCGACCACAAGCGTGCTTGGACTGCAGGTGGCGTGTTTTCCTTGGAGTTTGGTGTTCTAGCAGGGGTTTGGGGTTCCTTCTTAGCGACCTTTATAGTAGCTACCCTACTAAACTACGCAGGCCGTAGCATCGTCATTATCTCACCAGGTATAGCTGTGGGCAACTCCACCGATACGTCGTGGTGGTCCAAAAAGCCCAGCCTCGAAACCTGAGCGGCCCCAAACCCCCAAGCCTAGGTTCCTTTAAAGGGTTTACTACTCGGGCTCTCTAATGTAGGGACCTTCATAATTAGAATATGGTTTAGGGTTCAGGGTTTATGGTCTACTTGGAGGTTCATGGATAGTTAAAAGTGCGGTGATAAGTATGGCAAATATAATTATTAACCCATACTAGGGGAGTTCTAACCCCGCTACGAATTGCACATGAACCTCCAAGTATGCTATCCCAATATAGGAACCTGATTCAGAAACCCTGCTTCTGCATCAGGGTGCTTTATGGATCCTACGTTTTGGGGTTATAGGGCCCGGTTTTTGTTTAATGAGATTGAAAATTTTAACCCTAAGCCACCCGCAGCCTAAAGCCTAAACCGCACGTATTTAGTCCCAGCGCCCCGGCCAGCCGGGAAGTTTACGAATCCGGCCACGACTGCCTGAAGTCAGAGCTCCAGAAAGAGGGACGTAAATATCAACCGTAGGCTGTAAAGGTCGAGGGTTTAAGGGTCAAGAGGGTAGTTCTCTAAAGTAGGGTCCCTTTTGGGGTACCTTTTTCAGAAGGGTGCCGCACTTTCTTGGGGACCCAAAAAGGGACCCTAATTTAGAGAACTACCCAAGAGCCGGTATCCCTAATGTGGAGAATCGCCCAAGTGCCCCACGGTTTCTGCGTTTCTCTGCGATCGCACCGCAGCATGCCAAGATCCATGTCTCGACCCTGCGGTTACCCGCTATCGTCACTACCAGCATCACGACAAGACGGACAGTTCCTGAAGCCTCAACCCAGAGACTCCAATATCCCTTAATTAAGGAATATACCTTAAATTATAATAGGAACCCGAAAAAGATTTAAGGTTTCTTCCTTAATTATGGGATATTGGAGTCTCTGGGAAGCCTTAAAAACTGAGGCCCTAAACCCGGAGGCTCTACACTCTAAGCCAAACCAAAAGTCTGTCAAGGAATCGCCCGAATTCGATGATCCACCGGCGAAGCTTGGGGAAGGGAGCAGTTTGAGATGCTTTCGATGTCAAATCGCAAGGGTGCAGAGACTTAAGGGTAGCACATTTAGAACTTCGGGATGAGGCTGCAGGATTCAGGGTTTTGAATTTTGGATGTTGAGTTGGGCCTGGAGTTTTTTCGAGTTGTACCTCAGAGTCTTCCCGGGGTTCCCTTATGACAGAAGGGGTGTGGGGCTTAGGGGATTCAGGGTCTCGAGCTTCAGCTCTTATGGAAGTTCGGAGCTTCGGTAACCAAAGCCTGTACATCCCTGATAAAGCTTTAGCATCCCTCACACAGAGCTTGAAGTATCAAATAAACTCCGAAACCTCCGACAAAAACGCTATAAAGCAACATTATCTAATAGAATTAGGTAGCTTTTATGAGAACCTGTAAAGTTCTGTTACAGCCCTCATAGATTCTAAGCACTACGAGCTGACGTATTTTCGGATAAGTCGAGAAAAAAGGAATTCCGGCTGGTTCTGATACCGGGTCCTTCAAGGGTTCTAGAAGGATTAAAGGCCAGCATAACTCCCCACCTCCCCACTGAGTCCATGGCGGAGTTGCCCCAAACCCGAAGCACAGGAATACCGCTGGTGAAGCATGGCTGCAGCATGCGACCAAAGCGATTCAAGTCGAGCGAAGTGCCCTGGATGAAACGGCAGTGGGGGGCACGCGCCGTAGCATTCCGGGAGCATGTAGGTCATAGAGTCCCGATTACTTGGAGGTTCATGGGTAGTTATAAGTGGGTTATAAATCCCCTGATATGGGTTGTAAGTACAGTTATCCTACTTATAACTACCCATGAACCTCCAAGTAGAGTCTGCAAAGCAAAAGTCACTGCATTAGCTTGCCTTTCCCACTGCTCAAGAGGTTTGACGCCGACGAATGTTGTAAAGCTTTAGGGATTTAGGGTGCCGGGTCTGGGGGTTTAAACCCCTAACCTTTGGCCCTAAACCCTAAAGTAAGGCTTCAGGGTCTGGGGTTCAGGATTTCAGGGTTCGGGGCTGCATGACCTGGGGTTTCAGGACTTTCAGTTTCAGGGGTTTAGGGTTTCGGCATTTGGATTTTTAGGATTTCTGCAGGGCTTCAGGGTGTCGGGATGACTGTTGATAATTAAGCAGGTTTTATCAATCTAAGGAAACTATCAAGGCGGGGATTTCTCTTGCTAGTAAGAGTATGGCTACGAATTCTGGCTTCTAGGCGGCTTAAGCAACACACACACATATTCAGCACTTGATGTGACCCAGATTCATGGTTGGCCAGGCTTACTTCTACGATGCCGTAGATCCTCTGAGCCGTTATCCCGAGGTCCCTCAGCAGTAGACTTTGTGCTTTCCGGATCTAGGCCTTCACGGGTTTAGGGTTTAGGAAAAGCCGACACGTAGTGAGGGTTTCTTTTTCCTTGTGAAGCCTGTTGACTTTTCCCAGCCGAAAAACGGCAGAGAAGGCAATGCTGGCAGTCATCAAGTCCGGTTGCAAAAGGGTGCTTTTCCTGTGCGCTATTGACTTAAGAAGGGATGAAGGCTGCGTAGGCGCTGGCCGGCACCTCAGTCTGTGCTGAAAAAGGTTTCTCTTTCCGGGTCATAGGGCTATAGGGTTTAGGGCTTATAGGGCTTAGGGCTTATAGGGTTTAGGGTTCAGGGTTTAGGGTCCTGCTGCAGAAAAGGGTAAAGAAGCCCTAGCCAGAGCGACTTGTCCTCGGATCCTGGCATGTGAAGTGGGCTGAGTTTGGGAGGATTTGTCCATCTTCCACTGGGATGTCCTTATGGGGGTATACCCTAAATCCTAAACCCTAAACCGGGGTATAGTAGAGGGGTTCTCCTCATCAAACCCGGCGCTTCATGCCTTTGCTGCTTGACGTGGGAGGTCCCGTCTTCGGGGTTCCTGACACATCGAATACGAAGCGCGAGCAGAAGCGAAACTTGGGGCCGGTGTCGCAGACAGGAGGCGCCTCTTCGGGCTAAGGGATCCGTCTGCGTGTTTTTGTGGGCATTTAAACTCAATAGGCAATGGGAAGTTCGATTTTTGCTACTGTCCCAACCGATCATGACTTAGTCTTGTAGGGTCCCTGAATGCCCCCGCTATACGGATGATGCTTCCGGTGACCCACCTACCATGGATAAACAGAAGCTTCAGTGTGGCATTATGCCATGGCCATGCTTGGGACCATCTTCATTTCGCATCCGGCTTATTTGCGCGCGATAAAGCAGCAGCTGCTCAGTGTCTTGCATGCCTGTGTGTGCGTGTCCGTCTTTGCGTGTGCGCGCGTGCGAGTGTATTGTGTGCATCTTTAGGTTTTTAGGTGAGGAGTGTGCAGAGAAACTGCTGGACCTGAAACCCCACCGTTGCTACCATCGGGAACCGAACAACTCCTCGACCTCTGGTGCCAGACTACGGCTATGAAATCCCCCGGAGTAAAAGAGAAACCCAAGCCTCGAATTCCACGAGGAAGTCCCTAAGCTTCTAAACTCCCTTATGTAAAAGATTCATCGACTCATCAACCGCCAAAAATCTCTGAACCCAAAGCCCCCCCAAAAATTTCCCCCAAAACCCTTTGAAACCCTGAGACTCAACCCTAAACCCTCTGAAACTCTAAAAACTCAACGGAAGCCAGGTCTCTACGGCCCCTTGGAGCGCTCCCATGTGGATGTTGTCTCGAACTCCAATGTACCCTTTCTGCTTTAATTCTCAGTTCTCCCATACAAAGCCTTTAAACGCTTTGGGGTTCTTGTAACTCAGTGGCAATCTGAAAGTTTTAGCCTTTTATTTCAATGGCTTATAAGAGGAAGTAACTGTAGCGGGCTTGAGGAAGAGAGTGTAGAGACTTTGGGACCTGTTGTTGTTCCTTCCTTCCACGGAGGCGCGGAAACTCTGCTGTTCTCAGGCTTTTGGGCGGAGTTGTGCATGTCTCTATGTATCTTCAGGCACTTCGGTCAAAGGAAGGTTCTGCTGGCACACCTCTCCTCTTCTCGGAGGGCCTTTCCTCCCAATTAACATTCATCTTGCTCGAGGTGAGATCATCGAAGGTTGCGCAGCGCAACCTCATTGAGAAAGCCTTGATTTCGAGTTCCGGGTTCATATCACCTCTTGCCCTCCTCAACATGTGCATTTGAGGTTTCATTAAGCAGGTTTGCCAAGGGGTGTTGTTTTCATCCCTGACGCGGGCTCCACAAGTTACAGCAACTAGGTGATTTTCTGTGGCTTGGTCGATGTTCAGCAATGCAAAATACCGGGCAAGGTACGTGTCGGTGGCTGCTAGAGCTCTGATCTGCGCTGGCAAGACCTTTCGATATCGACGCGACAGACACAGCGAACTGATCGAGTGCACCACGTGTTGGAGTCTTCGGATGTGTCCTAGCATGACAAGACCAGCCAAGATCTTAAGAACCAGGTCAACAGCATACCTCAAGTCAATCCGTTACCCGAGTATGCTACTGCGGCAGCAGCTGCGATGATGATAACGCTGACTGCGCATCTTCCTCAGTGCCTCAGCACAGACGTCGCTGGTATTCTGGCTGTTTGTACTGCTGCTCTTAATGTCGTGGACCGCTCGCTTCTTTATCTGATGATAGTAATCACACTACTGATGATAGTAATCACACTACTAGTACTACGACACCACGAAATTAACAAATGCCCAGAACATGCTGTCAGAGTACCAGTACTGCCGCTGCTATTACTACCATCTTCGTATGGTCAGGTGCTGCCACGATAACCTTAACTTTAGCGTCGTTGCCATTGCTACTACCAGGATGGCGACGACGACTGCTACCACCACACTTCTCCCCTACTTCTCCTACTCTTCATACAACAACAGCAACTACTACTACTACTACTACTACTACTACTAGTACTACTACTACTAGTACTACTAATACTAGTATTACTAATACTAGTACTACTACTACTACTACTACTACTACTACTAGTACTACTACTACTACTACTACTACTACTACCAACCACAACATCGTCAGCACCAGCATTATCGTTGTTAGGAGCCCAAAACACGCCTGCAGCACGAAAGCGCTTGCTGGTTGCACCATTATAGCGATCACGACTTGGTTGTAGATGTTATGCACAGATGCAACGTTTCACGAGGTCTTGCCAGCAAGTGGCTTGTATTGTTTGCTATGCAGTGAAGACGGGATCGTCGAATGCTGCATGAAATTCGTTCTGCGCGGCATGATCGATGCTCACAGCTTCGGAGCTACGTAGCCAGCGACCTGCATGATCACTCCCTTGTGACATGAGTAAGTCCAGAAATTGCGGGAGGCGCAAAACGCTTAGGGCAACATGCGCTGTAGGAAGTGGTCGATGTGCCGTCAGTTCCCGCACGTGAGCATCTCGTTTGTGACTGTGGCAGCTTCGCAAGAAGCTTAACATGTGTGGGCGCACTCTCACAGACACTCTCTGCGGCCGTGAAGTTGTTCATCTGCTATGTTTGCTAAATCCTTTTGCGAAGCTGCCCAAAACTACGATGTCATTTAGCCAGGATGTTACTTGCTTGATCTTCTGGTACTTGAACATACCATAGCCTAAGAATCCCCTGTATGGTCCCAGTATGAAGCCTCCAATAGCATGTCCAGGGACCCGACAAAAAACTTAGGTTTTGCTGAGACATGGTCAGAGGCGATCCAAGTTGAAACGGCCTGGTACCACTGCTAAGTGTCATGGTGCAATTGTGCATACTTGCCCGAGAAGCCCAGTGAGCCACATGGTAGGGGACGGTCTTTGGGCCCACCGGAACCTACATGACCACCGTATTGCAGTCCATATATAGTATAGTGGCCTGAATATAATGTAGAACGGGAACCCTTGAAAGGAACCCTAGTCTAATCGATCGGGCCCCTACACGAGGTAGCTGGGCTCGAAGGTTTAATTCGGCCCAGTGTCAGATTTGGCTACGTGCCATCTTGAAATTCGACATCTTTTGGGAGGTCAGGGACATTCTGTTTCGGCCGCTTGAACGGAAAAGATTCCGGGCATGAAGGCTTAGGGATTTTGGGGGTTTAGGGCGAAAGCCATGCTTTCTGGAGCTGTAGTTGGAAGTGTCTTTTATCTCACAGTCAGAGTATAATTACATGATTCTATTATTGCTAAACTTTATACTCCACAGGTCACCTCACTCCTACACTCCGTAACGCATCGCCTGAAAATGGAGGCAAGTTGCTCAAGGAGAGATGTAGACAGTTGACGATACCTTTGTGTTGGGGGATGTCGAAACGGTCGCTTGGTGGTTATGGTTCGGGTTCAACTTTCTAGTGAGTGAACCCTGAAAGGTAAGTATAGATGTGCGTAGGGCTAAACGGTCACATGGCAGGGTGCATGCCTTTGAAAATGCAATTTCGTTTCCGAGCAAGCCTGTAATTAAAGCCCATCAAGAGTTATAAGACCTCTTATGAATCTAGCACCGCTGAAAGTACCATTGCAAGCATCCCTATACATCCCGTAGACCTTATAAGCAGCCCCCTAGAACCCACACGCGATCCTTTGAGACCCTTGTAAGAGGGACCTTCTCTGGAACTACTCGTATGGGTTGCAGGGACCCAGAATTCGGATGCAGAATGGCTGCAAACTGGGGTGCGGAGGTCGTAGGGCTGGATGCTTCCGCAGGTTTTCCCCACTGCCTGTCTCTCGGCCGGGTTTTACATCGGAGGCCTAGGGCTGTCAAAGGTTACAGATGTGTTGCTGGCAGGGTGGTGGCGTGAGCAGCTTCTCTATTCTAGTGCTGTCACAAGGGAAAAAGACATGCTGAGACAAAAGTAAGTATTCCGGTGGTTTCGGCAGGACGCTTGGCTCACAGTGTTGCAGGCTGCCAGGCGCGACTGGATCTCTTAGCCAAGGAAGCTCCCATGAGGCACCCGAAAGGTTGAGGAATCCTTAAGCTCGAAGAGCCCTTCAGCAGCTGTAAAGCCTAGACGGGATGATCGAGTTCTTCCGTCAACTAAACACCGAGTTTCATGGCCCCGATGCATCATGGGCGACTCTCTTTCCACGCAGTCAGGGGCAGACGGGCTCCTCGCTTGCATTGCTTGGCTCCCCGTACTGAGGGAAAGTTCGGAGCGAGTCAGAAACTTGCATGAGTGGGGGTGGTCAGGTGGGGAGGTTTCGCGACGATCCTTCATTCGACCTGGGCAATGGGAGTTAACTACGGTTAACGTAGAGTCATAGAGTGAAGGATAGTGAGGCTAGGCAGAAGCTGGAGAAACAGTAGGACAGCAGAAGCTGCGAAGGGCATGGAGCGGGCTCGGTGCTTCCTTACACCTGGTTTGAGTTCTGGCATGTAGACGTCACTCAGCCTATATTACATCCCGAACTCCAGGCCTAAACCCCTGAGCCTTAGATGCCCAAGCCCTGCAAGCAAGAGGGTCGGAATGAGTAGCAACGGAACTCCCTAGGTCTCCTGACTATTCGTCAAAAGCACCCAACATCCCGAACTCCGTGGTGGCGTACGCCACACCCTGCCCCAGCCAAACATATAAATATACATGTGTATATATATATATATATCCTAATATATATGTATGTAATATATATATATATATATCCTAATATGGGGGCCTGGATAGTTAGCAATACCATTCCTTGCCGTTCCTGGAATCGATTTCCTTTTCTTGGAATTGTCCAAAAACCATCAAAAACCCACGGTTTTGATGAAGATGGCCCCAGGTCTTACCTCTTGGGGTCTTTTCTTGGGATCCCTTTTGTGCGAAACTGTCTTGTCCCCCCGTCAAATCCCCCAAGACCTGAAGGCCTGTAAGCCTCGAAACCACTATATTACGTAAACGCTTCAAAAATGCAGATGTTTCAAGCACTTCAACACTTTGGCTGTGGCAGCTTTTCATGCTCTTCCCCCCCCCCCCCGATTTCCCCTCCCCGCTCCCCTACCCGAACACCAAACCCTAAACCAGACCGACTTCGAACCATGAACCTCGCCTGGCTTGTCCGACTTGAGAGTGTAAACCAGACCCGTAAATCCCAAACCCTAAACCCCTAAACCCTTAAAAACACCTAAACCCTTAAAAACCCCTAAACCCTTAAAAACCCCTAAACCCTTAAAAACCCCTAAACCCCTTTAAAGAATGCCGCAGCGGTTCTTTTTCAGGAGCGGCTCGCAGTTGCGGCCATGGAGGGACGACGGAAGCACCGAGGCCCACGGTGGTTTTTGCGGCCGAGACCCTTTTTGTCATTTTCGGGGTTTGAGGTTTAGGGGTTTAGGGGTTTAGGGTCTTCATTTTTGGGATTTTTCCCAAAGGCTCTAAGGACTCCTGTTTTAAAGGCTTTTGGGCCCAAAGACCATACTATCTAAGGCTTTTGGGCTAGTTTGAGCCTTAGGGTCTGGGGTTTGAGAAGGCTGGAAGGCTGATGCAGAAACTGCCCATACTTTCTTCTTGTGGGAGTGAGGATCTTGACTCTACCATTTTCAGCAGCACTTGCACAGCTCTACCACAGCTTTCCCGGGTGTCGTGTTCAAACCTTTAGGGACTTTTGGGACTTAAACTGGGGCTCGGGTGGAGTTGACGCTTCAAGTAGGGCTTGGCGTACAGCGACTCTGGGGTTCCAGATATGGGGTCAATTTAGGGCTTTGGTTTGGGTTTATGGGGCTTTTTAGGCTTGTTTCAGTGCTTCTTCTAAACCCTCAACCTCATAACCCTTTTAGTGGAGGGTTGTTTAGGGGCCAACGATGAGTTGAGGATCGTTTGGTTCTGACTTTCATACCTCCCAACCAGCTGCGACCCGAAGCTGCGAGCATAAGGAACGACAGAAGCCCTAAACCCCTAAACCCTAAACCCCTAAACCCCTAAACCCCTAAGCCCCTAAACCCTAAACCAGACATCACAGACTTCTCTTGTCTGAGCCCTCCCAGGCCCCGATCTTCCGAAAGCCCTAAAAAAACCCCGAAGCCCAAGCCCCAAAGAGAGGCGAAACAAAGCCTAGGGTTTAGGGGTTTAGGGTTCAGGGTTTAGGGTAATCCCTAAAGCCGTTTAGGCCTTATAGTCTTAAACCTACTACTTACCTTCATTGCTGGTGTTGATGGTTTGAATTGACCTCCGCAGCCTTTGCCCGGCCGGCCCTGGCACCACAGAGACAATTTTCGAGCTTCCCAAAGCGACCCTCGACCTAAACCTATGCGCCAAATCCTAAAAACCTTAAGCCCCTGTAGTACCGCCCGAAAACATGACTTGAACAACAACCCTCAATGAGGGCTCGTCCTTGATAGGCGGGAGGCAAGAATACGGGGACCCCAAAGTCTCAAGACTTAACGTATTCATATATATATATACACATGTGTATATATATATATATCATACATTTTTTATGCAAAATACATATATTTATACGATATATAGATAGATAGATAGATTGTATGTATGTATGTATGTATGTATGTATGTATGCATGTATGTATGCATGTATGTATGTATGTATGTATGTATGTATGTATGTATGTATTTATATGTATATATGTATGTGTATATATATATATGTATACACACACACACGTAAATTAAGCATCACCGCGTCTCAGGGCCTCTGGGGCGACGGATCCAGCTTGCCAAGTTCAGGTCGCTTCGACCAAAGTAACGTGGAGTGGGGGGGGGCGGTGCTCGATGATGACGACGAAGTTGGGAATGATGCTGACGACCGTGCTGCTCAAACCCCGGTGGCTGCTAGGGTTGGTGCTTGTGTTGTTCCTTCTTCCGGGGTTGCTACTGTCGGGGTTGCTACTGTTTTTGGCCTTTTGACATGAGACAGAGGCACCTGCCCCATGCCGGCAAGCAACGTCTAAACTAAAACCGATGGATTGTGTCTTATAAGGTGCATCATGTTGTGTCGCGCAGGTTTGGGGTTAATGGTTTGATTATATGTGTTCAGAGCCCTTCGAGGGCTGCCTGGAATGCTGCTTGCATTCTCTAGGCATTGAAGGAGCCGGAAAGTGGCACTGAAGCGGGATAATGCTTTCGGGGAAATTCAGCAGAGAACTCGATATCGCTGAGGGGGGCTACACTGTGAGATATTCCGTGTTGTTCTGAATACTGCGTCTGGTGCCTATGCAATGGGTTCTGTTTCCTTTGCTGCACGATGCTCGTTCTCAGTTCTCGCTCCAGCTTAGCCTTCGTGCTACTCGATCTATGGTTTTGTTGCTGATGATTCGGATGAACAGTGGCAACAACAGCATTGTCATCCTCCAAAAAAACCGTTCCTCGTCTCATCCAGCTAAACCTGGGGTTCAGCGCTCGAGTCTCATGGCTTGATCAAGCCCTAAACCCTAAACCCTAATCCCACACCCCCATACCCTAAACTATCGATAGTTGGGCATGCCACCAACGGCAGACTGTGCTCGATCTCCTGTCAGACGTCCCAAACCACGTCGCCATATTTGCTGCACAAGTTGTGTTCCACGAGATCGACCGACAGCATGCATACACTCAACATCCTTCTTCAACCCTTGAGATTTTATATGGGAGTTTCCGAAAATCAGGGGTACCCTATTTTGGGGTCCGTATAATAAGGATCCTACTATCTAGAGTACTTTCTTAGGGTCCCTTATTTTCGGAACCCCCCATATATTTCCTATGAATCCTCGACAGAAGGAAGAGTTGCGCCACCTCGCAGGTCCTTCGCGAACCCGACCTCTCACAGTGCAGGAGGGGGGCCGCCAGCTTGCTTTGACTCACTGCTTCCGGGGTTCTGAGATCAGTACCCAGAGAACCCAATATAGCCCTTAATTAAGGAATATATACCTTAAATCAGAATATTCAGGGCCTTATAATTTAATGTATGTTCCTTAATGAAGAGGTATTGGGCTCCCTGGGTAATACCGGGTACTACAGAATAGAGTGCATTTGTCTTTGGTCTTCGTTCGCACTGCTACGAGGATGACTACTACTGCTGCTGCTGTTTGGTGTTGTTTGGAGATGCTTCAAGAGAGGGTCGTCGGTTACAAGACTGTGTGATGTGAGATGGCGTCGAGCTTCTGCACTTGCCACCCTGTCCACTCGACTTTGCGTGCGGCGGATGTTGCCACAACGCAGATATCTGCAAGCGCTGTGGCATGCGGCTTGCGCATGCTTAGGACTTCTCAGGCACATCATATGTCTATATACGAAACCACATTATGGACATACTATTCCCAATTTGGTAAACAAGCACATGCATGCGCATACATATGTATGCATGCCTGCACTACTGCATTCATGCATGTATGCATGCATGCCCGCATGCGCGGATGTATGTGTGTATGTATTTTTCTCACAATACCCATAGGGCTCCTTAGTAGTTCCTTTTTGGGATTACCTTATAGGATTCTACATATAAACCACAAAAAGGAACTACTTAGGAGCCTATGGGTATTGACAGGGAGTCGCATTTCAGAAGGTCTCCGTGACTCGGTGGTCTCGGCCATAGGCACTAGGTGCCCCAGTAGTACCCTTTTACACTTTTTAGTCTGGGGTCCCCTTATTAAAACCGAATATTAAGAAAAAGGGTACCCTCATTATTCAGGGGTTACTGGGTACTGGGGCACCTAGGGCTTGTAAGGCATCAGTGAAGCCACAACTTTAGAGACCCTAAAGGCAGAAACTAGTCGAAACTCGTCCGATGTGTGGCGGTGGAGCTGTGATGTAAGTCTTTTTGTGCCACCCTAACCCTCGCCGGGAGCCTCCGAGATGCGAGTGTATGCATAATAATATGTAATATTACAATATAACATAATGTAATATGAGATAATATACTGTAGGACAATATAGTATAGTATAGTGCACGGGATTTGCCATGCTTGAGCCAAAAATAGTATAGTATACTTAAAGCCCCAAGCCTGCCTTGCAGATGGAAAAGAGAGCTCCATAAATGAGTTTATCCTCCGTAGTCACTGGACTTCTCCTTGAGGAGATGAGCGATGCCTTTAAGCAGAGCTTCCTCCGTATGGCGGCGCACCCAACTTTCCGGCATCATGCAAGTCTGTTCTTCCGATTCCAAGGCTAAGCGGCTGGCAAATAATCAGTATATGCCGTGCTGACATGCGCAAGGACACAAAATTTATGCATACGTGTATTCATGTACCTACCCATCAACCTGTCAACCTACCTACCAACTACCTCCACACATTCAATCAATCAACCAATGCATCTTAGCAATGCAGGAGGCAAAAAAGGCTATCGGGCTATCGACGAACCAACTAGCTAACTCACTCACTCACTAGCTAGCTATCTAGCTCGCTATCTAACTAAATATCGAACGAGCCATCCATCTACCTATCCGTTCTGTCTGAGTCTATCTGCTTCCCTATCTGTCGATCTATCTATTTGGCTGTCAAACTGCTGTGTAGTCACTAACTGTATCAAACCGACTATCAGTTGATCTAACTATGCATCTATCTGTTTATACCTATCTATGCCTATGTGTATCTTTCTATTTGTCTAACTAGCTATTTATCTATCTTTCTTTCTTTCTATAATCTATCTATCTATCTGTCTATCTATCTATCTAATCAATCCATCTATCGATCTGTCCACCTATCTAGTTTTCTAGACAAACATGGCTACCACATGCATGCCAACATGCATACGTTAAGACATACAAGCGTACGTGCCTGCGTAGGTAAGTACACATGTACGTACACATAGACATGAACCTGTACGTGTACATCTTGTTGTTATACGTGTACCTCCATATACAGATATATGTCTGACATAGTGCACACTAGCTATGCATGTACACATCACACTTACAAGTACAACTGCATGTACACATATAGATATGCAGTTACTTGTGTGCGGACATGAACCTTTTACCTCCGCTTTGTATGGCTAGTTCTCTAAAATAGGGTCCCTTTTTGGGTCCCCTATATAGTACGGCACCCTTATAGAAAGGACCCTAAAAGGGACCTTAGTTTAGAAAACTACCCAAATCCAGCCTCCATGAGGCCAGCGAAAGCCGTGACGATTGGCACTTGCGCATGGCTGCTGAGCCTCGTGTGCGGGACGACTGGGACCAGGTCCAGCTCGACTTTAGATGGGTTCTTAGATTCTTACCATATTCAGTATTTATAAGATAATGTGTAATATACAATGTATAACCTAGTATATACCAATTTTAACCAAACCCCGAAAGCCTATCAGATAGTTTAGGGTTGTGGTGCTTGCAGGGTGTACTACCCCTGAATTAAGGAACATACCTTAAATTCTAGGGGGCCTCAATATCATGATTGAAGGTTTTGTTCCTCAATTAAGGGGTAATGGGCTCTCTGGGAACGGCTGTCAGAGTCGACATTGAACCCACACCGTTTCTTTCAAGTCGCCTAAGCCCGGAGCCCGCTTGCCCAGAGAGCCCAATACCCCTTACTGAAGGAACAAAACCTTAAATCATAATATTAAGGCCCTTTTTAATTTAAGGTATACTCCTTAATTAAGGGGTCTTGGGCTCTCTGGGTGCGACGAACGCAACGCAACCATGTGTACATGTGAAAAAATGAACTCAGGTCTCGCGCTGGAGCCTTGCGCCACCAACTAGTGAATTTGCATATTCATACATGTGTGGTTGGTGAGCAGAAAGCCTTGAATTAGAGATAGGAACTAGGAAGGATGGATGGATGGATGGATGGATCCAACTCAGACAGACAGTGCGCAGCCGTTCCTTAGCCTTCAGAGTGCTCTGATGCTCTTAGCCAGAGAGACTCAATCTCCTCAGCCTCAAGAGCTCGAATCCCGAACCCGAGACTGGCTTTGAAAAGAGCCAGGCTGGGTTCTTGTTAAAGGAGTTTGATTTAAATTGCCACAACAAGGAACCCCTATTATGTGCTATAGAACCCTATTATGGTAACTTAAAATCTAAATCCCTTAACAAGAGAACTAAGAGAACCATATTATTTACTATAGATCCCGATTATGGTAACTCAAAAGCTAAATCCCTGAACAAGAGCCCAGCAGGCGTTCGGAGGAGAACTGGACTCCTGGCGGCAGACTCTTTCCGGGTCTATGGACAAGGGTTTAGGCTACCCTTTTAAAGCCCTAGACCCCTAAGCCCCTAAACCCTAAACCCCTAAACCCCTAAAGCCTAAATTCTGAAATTCTAGGGATTCTGGATCCCTGGAAACAGGTCGGAGGGGGTCCGACTGCTTTTGAGTTCCAGGCAGAGCTTCTAATGTGCTAACGATCATGAAACTCGGAGGGTCAGGAGCCAGCCAGTCCAGTTTCAATAAGTGTTTAGGGACTCTGGTTTGCGTTTAGGGTTTAGGGTTTGGCATTGAGGAGGTTAGGTTCTAGGGATCTAGCATGTGAGCTTTGGCACATCTCCGAAGCAACGTCTATGTTGTTGGCTTGGGATATCTTGGACACGACGATCATCGAGGCTGGCTGTCTTTTTGTTCATTAAACGCAAGCCGGCAAGGCCAGCAGCTCTACACTTCGAAACGGTACTATAGGGGCCTAAGCTTACTCAGTAAACTACTACCCTCCAGGGTTCTTTTCTATAGATAGACTATCGAGTATGTCCGACAGCCCTCTTCCAGTTGAGGCCCTTATATATTTAGCAAAGAAGCATTTTCCCCGGTATGTTGCGGACGGGGGCGTATGTCACGCTGGCTCTTTACTGCAGCCTCGGGGCTGTTTCGTTAATTACTGTAAAATGGATGTGCATAAATCTTTGGAATAGTAAGACTCCGTATATTAGCGAATCCTAAGGATTGGTGTTGATAGCCTTTCAGACTTGCCCACAGGCCCCTGAGTAGTTCCTTTTTGTGGTCCATATTTAGAATCCTATCAGGCAATCGCAAAAAGGAGCTACTTAGAGGCCTATGGGTGTATATCAGAGTTCAGTGCTTGCGCTGTGTAGCGTGTATGCGATAGAAATCTCCTTGCAGACGACATCCCAGCCTCGCCGGGTTCTCTTCTTGACCCTTGAAGCACGCACGTTTCCAGGCCTTCCTGAAGCCGGGTCTTCGTACTGAGGGAGATCTTAAGGGTTGGCAGCTGCACCGACTTCTGTAATTTATAGAGATGCGACACGAAGCCGAACATGTTCCACCAGAAGAACTACGAGTACCACAGCTCATCCTGCTAGGTTGCGGGCAATTCTACTATATTTAGCATGCTTGCTTTCTGACATCCTGTGAGCGCCTCCCTTAGTTAGCAAAGGCCACCGCGGCGTACGACGAAGCATTGCAAGAGCGTGTTTATCTGGGCCTCTTGGCTCGAACTACATCTTCAACAAGAATGAAGGCATTTTAAGGGGTCTCGAGGGCTCCCCCATGGTGGACCACTAAGTGCAACAGAAGCCATGCTGTGGCTTGGTCTCAGGGATATGTAGCCTGCTAAACCTCTCAGTAGGTGGCGAGACCTCACGTGGCTCGAAGTCGTGTTAGGAAGGTGAATGCGTGGGTGGTCGAAGGTGTAAGGGGCAGGAGGGTTTACGCTCTCGCAACTAGGACTCCTGGCAGGGTTTGCGGTTTTCAGGGACTGTTAACAATCAACGGGTGAGGCTCTTCAGCAGAATTAGAGTACTGTAGTTGATAAACAGATGCCAGACACCTCTTTGAATAATCTGCACAAGACTGTTTGTTGGCTGCACTATCTACCTTCCCTGTTCTATTCGTAGGAACCGGTCCTATATACGACTTTTTTTGCATGAAAGTTCTATGTGTGTTTTGAGGATGTTCCGACACAGGCTTGGGGCGGGTCCAAGTTTGGGGGAGTTAACGGGTGCAGGATTTCACTGTTCAGGGCTTTCGGGTTGAGGCTTAGCCATATTATGGAATCCTCATCGAAGCGAGTATAGAAGCATACAGAACCCGGCATGGAACCCTGAGCCTACCCCAAAAGCCTCAACCCTCAACTGTGAGCCTCAACTCCCAAAAGCCCATGAGCACCCAACACAGCCATATGAACCCCCCCATGAGAGGTGTAGGAGACCCGAATAAGAGCCTATGAGGCCCCAGAACGCCCGATGAAGCCCTTTTCGACCCCCACGGGAACGCCCCAGAAAACAACACAAAACTCCCGGCTCAGGGTTGAGTCACGAGTACACGTTGGTGCGTCATGAGGGCTGCACTGCTCACGGCGACGTTTACCCTCAACCCTAAACCCCAAAACTCCCGGTTTAGGGGTTCGGGTTAACCCTAAACCCCCATAACTACCGGTCTAGGGGTTAGAGCTAACCCTAAACCCTAAACCCCCGTAAGTTGAGCTAGGAGCCGGAAGGTCGGCGTCTGTGCAACCCCTTTTTTCTACTGGTTGGGATGTGGTGTTGGCCTTTTCTTTTAGGGATTTTGCCCGGGTCCCCTGACCTTCTAACGTACAATGCTCGCAAAGTCAGACGAGTTCCCTGCGGTGCGACTTACTCAGAGAAAAACCCCCGGTAACTCTCCGACTCCTGCCGACCCGAGGCCTGGAACAAGCCCCAATCTTCGGGTCCGACGACGAACTGGCCGAGGATCTCCGGGGGGGATTCTGATAGAGCTTTCTGAGGTTTCGGATGTAGGACTTATAGGGTTTAGGGTTGAATAGTTGTTTGTAGGCTGTTTAGTTTCTTTTTTGTTTTACGGAGTTTTGTTTCGCTTTGTTCTAAGGAGTTGTTGGAGATAGTATTCCCCTTCCGCCGCTCTGGAATTACAGCAGGATGTTTGCTAGAGCTACTTGCTGGGATGGGTTCAGGCTGGCTTGCACAAGTCTAACTCGGGTCCGCAAGGTTGAGGCCCCGCTTTTCGGATCATGGCCTAAGGCTTTAAGCTTGGGGTTAATCTTAGGAAGGTGTATATTAGGCTAAGTTTCGAGCATGCCAGATTAGGGGTAAGTTGATGTCCAGCTTTGACACTGCCTTGGGCAAAGAGCTTCGGCGAGAAGCTTTGACCCTGCGGTTCTTGCAAGTCTCTCTCTATCTATCTCTCTCTCTCTCTCTCTCTCTCTCACTCACTCACTCACTCTCTCTCTCTCTCTCTCTCTCTCTCTTACATATTGCTATATGTGTGTACATCTACTTTTGTGTGCATGCATGCCTGCATGCATGCACGAATGCATAGTATTTGTGTATGTAGGTGTATGTATGTATGCATGCATGCACGCATGCATGCATGTATGCATGTATGTATGCATGGCCTGATGGCCGGCAGCTGCCATGTTGTATTCTGGTTCCCCCTAAACCTCGCCTGATTCGTCGAGCGCGAGTGCTAAAAAGAGTATGTATGTACTTAGGTAGGTAGGTAGGTAGGTAGGTAGGTAGGTAGGTATTATTAAGTCAATGTAATGTAATGTAATGTAACGTAGTGTAGTGTAGTGTAGTGTATGCATGCATGCATGTATGTAATGTCTCTATGTATGCATGTGTATGTGTAGGTGTTTGTGCATGTGCATTGGTATGAGCACGTGTATGTGTGTGTATATATATATATATATGTACACCATGCATTATACATGTCTCTCTCTCTCTATATATATATGTGTATATATATATATATATGTATGTATGCATGCATGCATGTATGTATGTATGTATGTATGTATGTGTGAAAATTACAACTGATATGAAACTCTATGAATATAGTTCTGGATACGGATAAGATGTATATGCATGTATGTACGTATGTATGTATGTATGTATGTATGTATGTATGTATGTAGATATGTCTGTATGCATGCATGCATGTATGCATGTATGTATGTATGTATGTATGTATGTATGTATGTCTGTATGCATGCATGCATGCATGTATGTATGTCTATTCTATTCATTTATACATCTGGAATTAACGGCATAAGTGGAAAACAAGACCCTGGAACAGAAACAACCCCGGCAGATGCGATCGATGTTTCGACCACTTTGCAGATGGAGTGGTTTTGCATGTTTTATGATCCCCTACCCTCGCCTCGCTGCAACAAGCCGCCAGTCCAAAACAACGTCCTCGAAGAGCCTTGCACCCTAAGACAGCCTAAAGCCCCCAATGCACTTCCTTGAAGAGGCCGAGAATGAGCATTCGGCCTTGAAGCGGCGAGACGGTGGAGCCAGGCAGTGGTGCTAAGTCTTCGAAAGTTTTGTCGTCAGGCTTCACCTTCGGAGCCCACACAAGATAAGGCTCGAGAGCTTGGGGGCTTGGGGCTCATCCGAAGCATTTTGCCTTCTCATACCCCCTTTTTCCCGGTACTTGGGAAAAAGGCCCACCAACAAACAGGACCTTGCGACAGAAACGGGGGAAGCTCTCGGTGCATTGGATCAAAATTCGGCAACGCGGGCAACCCATGCAAAAAAAAACTAACAGATGCGTAGTTCTCTAAACTAGGGTGCCGTACTTTTTTTTGGGATCCAATCCTAATTTAGAGAACTACCCAGATCGGAGGATCATCGGTAGAAGGGTGTCGCTGAGCTCGGTCGTAATGCTACATCCCACGGAGACAACTGGGTTTTCTTGCCGACTTCGACATGGACTGCTGCAAGCAGCATTCAAGGAAGGTATCCTGAAATCTGTTGCAGAAGGCAACCCAAAGGCTAGATACGTCGAGCTCCAAGCTGCTCCTGCCCCTCCTTTGCCCAGTGCCTCCGGGTCCGGAGCCACCAGCAGCAAGGCCGAATGTGCTTTCGGGGCGTCTTTGTTTAGGGTTCCGGATGCTTTTAGTTGTGCCGTTGCAGCATTCCGAGCTTGGGCGAACTCTGTCTGTGTATATATATATATATACACATATATAAATACATGTGTGTATGTATGTATATATATATATCTCTCTCTCTCTCTCTCTCTCTTTGACTCTCTAACATCATCTGTATCTCTTTGTCTCTCCTCCTGCAAGCTTGTCCGTCTGTCGGTATATATATATAAGTAAATAAGTAAGTAAATAAATATATATATATATGTGTACATACATACATATACATATACAAACATACATACATATATATATATAAAAGTATAGCATATGTACATCAGATATCAGTAGCATTATAAGCTATTACCAAATGCTTTCAAAGCTGTCTGTTTGCATCGCAATAAACACAAACGTATGACTACTCAAACTGCATAGAGTCTTTGTGTGTGTCTTTCGACAGCAACGGAGCTTCGCACTTGCACGGCGCATCGCCAAGATGCGGGCAGACGCGAAAGGCGAGCTTCTGTTTGAAAGGTAAGGATTGTCGTTAAGGGCTTCCGCCGAAGAGCCTTCTGACACCTTCGCTGCTCCAGCAGACGACGCAGCTGTGTGCTCAACTCGACGCAGTGACACTGCTCGTATGCTCAGCCTCTCGCTCTCCTGCGAACATGGCAAGACAATTCGGTCAGGAAGGCTTCAGCATTGCTCGCTAGCCCTGAACCCCATAAATTACCGCCGAAGGGCATACCGTGTGTCAGTCTGGCTTGTTCAAGCACGAGTGTCAAAAAACCGTGCGAGTGCCGAAACCCCAAAATCCTTAAAACCTAGAATCCGAAACCCTCCACAGTCCAAGCCCTAAACCTAAACCCTTGACCACGGACTCGGGGTCTGTCGTAGCTGGTACCTCTCGGCTACCACCCCGATAGCCCCTAAACCCTTAGTCGGACTGGTTGCCTGGAATCCGTGCCCTGCCACGTGCGAGTGTGCGAGTGGAAACCCCTATAACACGTACTGTAAACCCAAAGCCAAAATCAAAACCCCGAAACCTACAAACCGGTACAGCCCTGAATCCCCAAAAGCTTATAAAACCCTAAACCCCCTCCCAAACTTAAAACGCGCCCCTACGCAAGGGTTCTTTCACTGCCAGGTCTCGTTGGGCCCAGGAGCTGCGGCAAAAGCCAGGAGCTGTCACTTTGGGCGGGCACGAGTCTGTAGGGCTTAACGCTTGATGGTTTGAGGGTTTAGGGTTTCAAGAGGATTCAGGGTACAGGGGGTTCAGGGGCTTGTAAAGGTTTAGGGGTTTTTTAAGGCTTTAAGGGCTCGTGTGGAGCCTGAAATATCCGAGCGTTGTTTCTTCTTGTGGACGTCGATAAGGCAATGATACTGAGGAGACCAAAAAGGGTAGGTTCTTTGGGGTCCAGGGAAGATTTTAGGGGTTTCGACTCAGAGGTTAAGCTTTGTAACGGCTTAGGTAGTGTTCCTAAACCCCATAAACCCTAAACCCTATAAACCCTAAACACCCTTAAACCCTAAACCCCTAAACCCTAAACCCTAAACCTTACCTGCAAGACGGAAAAAGGCCCTTAAAACAAAAAAAACCTTACCTGGAGGAGCCTACGCCTCGATTCCATGCCAAAGGCAGCATCGTGGCTCGGCGGTGGCAAGTTTTGGTCGGGCACCGAAGGGACGACGGTTGAGGGTTGAGGGTTTAGGGTTTAGGGTTTAGGGGTTTAGGGTTAGGGTTTAGGGTTTAGGGGTTTAGGGTTTAGGGTTGAGGGTTTGGCGGTTTAATGCAAGGGGGGATGCGAAGTCTTTCGGTTCAGGGTTTTATAGGATGTCGGGTGTATACTTGCCGCAGGTGCTGCTGGCAGCTTAACAAAGGGTTTGCGGGCGGGTGAAGACAAGGCTTGTAAGAGTTGAGGGTTCATTTCGGGTTTCAGGTTCTAGCACCGGCAACCCTGAGAAGGATGGATTCTCAGATGTTGGGCGGGGAGGGAGGGAGGGAGAGAGAGACAGAGAGAGAGCCGTATATGTTTTCGGACCGCAGCTTCGACTTTGTGGAGGTTCTGCAGAGGGCTTCCGGGTTGTGGGCTTTCTGGGCAGTTGGTTTTTTCCTCCCACGCGACAGCCAGGTCGGTGGTAAAAGCAAACCCTAAACAAAACACCCCTAAACCCTAAGCCCCCCAGTCCCACGGAGCCCCGAAGTTTTGTCAGGTTTCAATCCTGACACCAAACGAAGCTGTGGATATCAAGCCAACAGGGCAGTTTCTCATCTTGAACCAAAAGCCCCCACCTCATAAAAGGAACACGAAGCCTAAAATGCCCTGGACCACTGTCCCTAAACCCCCAAGACCCGAAGCCCCTGAACCCCAATGGCCCAAGGCGCTAGACTTTCAAGACAGAGAGAAGGTTGCTTTTCCCTCAAAGGAAGCCCCATACCCCTTAATTAAGGAATATATACCTTAAAAATATCAAGGCCCCGAAAATTTTACGATATATTCTCCTAAATTTATGGGTATTGGGCTCTCCGGGTAAATATATAATTTAAGGTATATTCCTCAGTAGTACCCGTTTACCCTTTTTAGTTTGGGGTCCCCTTATTAAAACCGAATATTAAGAAAAAGGGTACCCTTATTATTCAGGGGTTACTGGGGCACCTAGTAAGGGATCTTGGGCTCTCTGGGAAGCTGTTGTTCAACTCCAAGGAGGCGGGCCGAAGCCTGGAAGGACTTCCAAGTGCCGATAAGGCGCCCCGGGCGGGTCCTTGGCTTCAGGGGGCTTAGGAGTTTCAGGGGTTTTTAGGAGTTTCAGGGGTTTTTAGGGGCTTTAGGGGGTTTAGCCAGCGGTTTAGGAGTTTCAGGGGTTTTTAGGGGTTCAGGGTTTAGGGCTTTAGGGCTTCAGCACTTAGGAGTTTAAGGGTTTTTAGGGGTTCAGGGGGTTTAGGGGTTTAGGGCTCAAGGGGTTTAGGGGTTTAGGGATTTAGGGGTTTGGGGTCTAGGGGTTTAGAAGTTTAGGGGTTCAGGGCATTTAGGGTCTAGGCGTTTAGGAGTTTAGGGTTTAGAGGGTTCAGGGGTTTAGGGGGCTTAGGGCTCAAGGGATTTAGGATTCAGGGGGTCTAGGGTTTAGGGGTTTATAGGGCTCAGGGGGGTTTAGGGGTTTAGGGCTCGAGGGGGTTAGGGTTTAGATCTAGGATTTAGGAGTTTAGTGAGGGAAAAGGGTTCTAGAAGTGAAGCTAAGATGGTTCATGGTTTTACTGTCAACGAGTTTACCTGTTGCCACTTATCCGCGCAATGAATCTACTAATGGATGAATCGGGTCAGCTGAGGGTCAAAAAGAACGTGGGCGCACCTGTCGGGAGGCTTGACTAAGGACGTCTGCGACAGAGTTAGGATAACCATGGGATATGCATTGGCATCGAAAGTGTTCTCGACATGTAGTTGGCAATCTACGTGCTCGTGTGTGTGTCTGTGTGTGTGTGGGTGTGTGGGTGTGTGGGTGGTGTGTGTGTGTATCTGTCTGTGTGTGTGTGTATCTGTCTCTGTGTGTGTGTGTGTGTTTGGTTGTGTGTGATGGTGTCACGGACACGTGGGTCTTTGCCTTTGTGTGCCTGTCTGACAGTGTCAGGACAACAGTCATAGCAGCCAACACCTCCCAATCACCTAAAGCTGAACGCATTCCATCCCGTGTTTGCTACTTGCTTCATCCGACACCACGGGAAGCCGACTGCTCAAACGATCTCGCCTTTTGGATAGCAAACATATCTCAAAACCCCAAAGTGGTACTGCATGACAGCCCCGTTTGGAATCATGGCTGTTGCCCAACCTGAACTCCGGCACACACCCTAAATCCGAAGTCTTACACCTAAACCTTATTTTTGACCCCAACATCACTGGACCCCAGGCTGTAAACATCATCCAGAAACATGCTCACCTGAACATGGCCAGTCTCAGTCCGAAATCCTAAATCAGCTTTATGTTCCCTGGAAATGTGCCCTAAACCCTAAACCCTCTAAGCCCTATAAACCCTCAACCCGCGAGAGTGGAGGCACACATTTGTGCACTTTGACAACCCCGAGAAGTTGGCCTTGTTCGAACGGTTGGCTGGTAGAGCCAGCTGCTGGACTGCAAGCTGTCCTTCGCGGGTTTAGGTCCTTATTATCAGGATCCTACTATTTGGGCTACTATATTAGGGTCCCCTATTTTGGGACTTTGGGTTCCTGCTTTAGGCTTTAGGCTGTGCGCTTTAGGGGTCTATACGGTGCAGGTTTCCGGCTTTGCCGGTCAGGGGAACTCTCAACTCGCTTATGGCAAAGATTCATCGACTTCTAGGCTTTGCAGCGTCTTGTGAGTGACTTCCGGGGTGAACAAGGGTTCTTGATCGGATGACCTTCGAAGTGGCCACGGCATACATGCATACACACGCACACGCACACACATACATATAGATAGTTAGATAGACACACACACACTCTCTCTCTCTCGCGCCGAGTATTCACCCAGTTTACATCTACATACCTACATGCCGACACGTCTGCACACATACATCCTGCGCACCGACATACCAACATACGCACCGTCCATACGTGCATACACACATACCTACATACCTACATATGTCATATACATACCTGCACAAGTACATACCTGCATAAATGCATACATGCAGACATGTCTGCATGAATGCACGCATTGCATGTATACTGACAAACATACGTTGCATGCATACATACACACATACATGCACACATACCTACCTACCTGGTGCACATGCACTTACATATTTACGTGCTATACTTACATGCATACATGCATGCATACATACATACATACATACATACATACACGCATACATACATGCAGAGATGCATATGCGCGTACATAAATCGGCTCGATGAACAGAAGCCCTGGCGAGGAAGACAACAATAAGTCAAACCCACCCGAAGTTGCGCAAAGCCACAAACCCTCAGCAACAAGGATCAAGTTCCCCCAGACTTTTGACAAAGCAACACCACGTGAGGCCCCTTAAAAGCCCTGCTGCAACCCCCAAAACCCCTCGGCACAACCCCTCCAGCTCCTCCTCAACTCAACCCCTGAGCCCCCAAAGCGCTAAAAACTCCTTCCTAAACCCTCAAAGGACTCATATTTTCAGGTTTCTGGGCCCGAAGACCCTATAATACAAGGCAATGTTGGGGCTATTTGTTGATGCTAAGCTCCTTAAAGGAGAACGCAAGATTCGAAGGTCCCGGGCAGGCAAGCCAAGGAGATGAGGGCAACTGCGGTCTGCGACTGCTCTGGATTAGTTTCGAGTAGTTTCGAGGTGTTAGGCAGCTTGGGGTTTCATGCCCGAACCCTCCAGGTACCGACTATATAGAGGGACTATAAAGCCCCTAGGGGCTTATGTATAGAGGGACTATAGAGCCCCTAGGGGTTTAGGGTTTAGGGGCCCTATATAGTCGGTACCTGGAGGGTTGGGGTTTTCAGGCTCGAGGATGCAAGGATCGAAGGCGTGAAGGATTGGGGATTCGGCCTCTTGGTGTTAAGGACAGGGTGTGTACCTAGGAGTGAGGACGATGATGATGATGACGATGATGATGAATGCCGATGATGCTGGTTGTGGAGGCTATTTGGCATCCTTGTTGGCCGGAGCCGGGGGTTCAGGCAGTTGTGCTCCATGATACCAGAACTGCACAACAGCATCATCACTTCTGCAAGGAGCATACCTAATCCCTTCCCCCTAATATTAAAGGGCCCTCCCCCCCCCTCCCTAATATTAAACCGGAAATCCGGCGGTTCGGTTTTAATATTAGGGGGGTTTCCGGCGCGTACGGGTATGACTGGGATTACTGTAATGAGACT
>CAJNJA010017666.1:0-10877 GCA_905231915.1 Symbiodinium necroappetens
CGCCCCCGCCGCCGCCGCCGCCGCCGCCGGCATCATCCTCATCATCATCATCATCATCATCGTCCTTCGTCATCCTCATGCTCATCCTCGTCATCCTCACCACCATCATGACGATCAGGCTCCGACGAGAGAATGAGTTTCTGCTGCGGGCTCCGAGTAATGCTTGCCTGAGTAATTGCTCAGTGGGATGGAGTGATCAGTGCAACTCGCATGTGTATGGAACAGCAACATATAGCAACATCATGTTTGCAGGTTGTATGGAACTATAAACATATTTCATCCTTGCACAGAGCAAGGAACCCTCGCATCTGTGTCACCCCTGTGGGCTTCTTGGGCTCTGTCGAGGCCTCGCGGAGCAGCGGGCCTTCGGCCTCGCTCCGCCGGTCATCACGCTGCTGCTTGCCATTGTCTTGGCGAGCATGGCAGAGGGCCCAACAAGAGAAGCTGAAGACCCGGTGCCTTTAAAGCCGAATACACCTTTCAGGTGGTTCCAGCATGGAAGTGGTACATCCTTCCGACAACACTGAAGTACAGGAAGGACATGGAGGACCCGCGCAGATCCAGCAGTCTCGACCGGGCAGCAGAAGTCAACTAAAGCCTGCAATCTTGCTACTGTTTCGCTGATCTGCGCCTTGAACTCGTGCACTTGAATCTTGGGAACGTCTGAGAAGGCAACTCGCCCGGAATGTGTGTTATGCAACAGACATTGGCCCCTGGCAATGCCAGCTGATTTTTCGATCTTGTCCTGCAGGAAGGCTGGCTTCATGACACGGTTCGCCCCACAGTCACCTACATAAGCTGTCATGTTCTGCACAGAGTAGCTCGCAGTCATTGTGACTTCACTCTAACGCCTGCAAGTGCCAAGAACCGTTCTCACTTGCACAGACTCTGTGCAGGAGGCTCCCGCGCAGAGTGCAGACTTGCCCGATATCTTGCCCGGGTTCCTGGATTTGGTGGTCTCACTGACAGGTCAAGCTAATGGCGGGCCGGGCATGCTTCCGATCACGCGCTAAGGTCGCAGCCTTTGCTGACTGGCAAGCAGGTCCGAGACCCAACCTAGGAGATGACTTTCCATCATTTCTCCAAGCGTCAGGAAGTGAGCTTTCGCGAGGGCGAACCAGACGTGATAGCGACTTAGCCTCAGTCCCATGAACGTGCGGAGACCTCCGGAGAAATCGCCTCTGCTTGCTGGAGGCCTTCCCAGGGCAAAGAAGAGGCTAAGAAGCGGCTGGGGGTGCTTTGGCTTTGTCGCAGGTATGTCGCAGTAAGAGATGTCTGAGTCTGAGGCTCAAGCAAAGCAGCTGGCGGAGCTGCAAGCTGCCCTTGCCACAAAGGAGCAGGTTGTCCAGGAGGCCTGCGCCTGTTATTTATCCTCCGAGGCCAGAAGCCTTTGAAGTTTGGAAGCGGAAGTAGGACACATAGTTTTCATGTGTGGCGATGTTGCAGGAAGGAGGGGCAAGCGCTCGCCTAGAGACAGTTCGGATTATTTAGGGATGCCCTCAACCACTTTGTAGACCCTGCAGCTCTGAACCCCTAAAACCTAAAAACGCAAAATGCATGGCTGAGCTTGAGAAGGTGCTTTGTTAGGTCCCTCTTGCAGGTGCCAAAGTTGCAAGCACGGATCAAAGAGCTGGAGGCGCCGAGCGTTACGGGATCAAGGTTTTGGCAGATTCCTGGAGGGGCTGCACAAAGATGAGATAAACCCAAACTGTGGCCGCTCCAGGTGTTCTTCATCTCTTTGAGCCCTAAACCACATGCCTAAGCCGTTATGGGATGACGCTGAGCCGTAGACCCGGGGCCGACAAACACTGACAGTTCTTCAAAGCCCGAAGATGCGACGGTTCGGACTTTGTGTAGTTTAAGGTGTGGTTTCGGGCTTAGGTAGAGGTGTTTGGGGTATTTCAAAGTGCTTGTGGGTTGCGGTTTGAGGTACTGGGATTTGTGACAAGGCCCAACCGTACAGCGAATATTTCCCTTCCAATATCCCTGTACCCATTAATCAACTGAAGCCTTGGACCCCAGGGCCTCGCACTTATCATATGAATTCAGAGGGAGGGAGGGGGAGAGAGTGAGAGAGAGTTACAGCTTAGCACGATCTTCACCCAATCCTTCGGTCCCCAGGAGCATTCAGGAGTCAACACAGGATGCATATTCAGGTGATGCGCTCCCGAATACTAACCCGGAGATCCCAAAGGCTGAAACTGGCTGAAACCTTCACTTGCAAATCCCAAACCCAGAACTTACAAGATACCATCCGGTCAGGGGCTGCAGCAAGAACTCTTGCTTCTGCGGACTGCGAGCTCACAGCAGGATTGACCCGGAGCTGCAGGGGTTTCTGAGACTGGTTGTGCGTGTGTGTGTGTGTGGGCGTGTACAAGTTCTCTGTCCATGTTTGTTTGACTTCCTCTATTTTGTTGGGATTTAGATGGATTTAGCAAGGTGTTATGCAAGGCCTTGAAAGGACTAGATGTGCTTGGTTTCTCAGTGCTTATCACTACAGTAGTCAGTGTTTCCATTACTTCGTGGCTTCATCTCTGCTGCGTTGCTTGCCATGCCTGTGGCATCAGCACAGAGGATATCGTCCTGAAGCTGCGCTCGTAGTACTATAGACTTGAAGACCTCAAAAAGCTTTTTAGGCCCTAAACCTGAACTCTGAATCGAGCCGCAGAATCGCTCCCCGACAATTCGTCACCTGTTTCTCTTGGTCTGGTTCATTCTGGGGTTATAGGCCCTACATCAACCCTCTCAGAAACTTAAGCCCTATCACCAACCCTGGAGCCAAGTAATTAGCGGAGACCTCGGAAGAGTCTGAACAGCAGTGGTGATTGTTTGCCGGACCAGATACATCAAACCCGTAACCCTAAGCCCAAATCCCTACCGCACGAGGCAGACAAAGACGCAGCTACTCAGCTAGAGCTTTCCGCCCTCCGCGAGCAGGCCTCTTTGTTTGGTTTTTTGGCTTCAGACCAGCTTACCTTTGGAGTGGGGGGTAAAGAATTATCATATTACGGGTGCTTGGGTGCTTGGAGTAGAGACTGGATGAGCTAGGTCTCCGGTTCAGAGCTTCGTCTACCGGATATATCGGCTCCATCATGTGTGTCGGTGAGGCTCCTTTGTAAGGTTGCGATGCTGATCTCTAGTGTGACAAAGCAAAGGGATTGACAGCGCCAGATACATAGCCGAAGCCGGATTTCAGGGTTTCGGGTTTAGAGATTTATAGGGTTACTGGTGTTGAGGCCATGTGTGGTCAGTGCCTTGGAGCCTTCTTGTTCTACACAAGAGCAATGTGCCAATGTGCATTTAAGACCGACGGCTGTTTCTGCATAAATCATGAACAGACGAGGGGCAAATCCCATCATAGAGCACAAAGCACGTCTTGTTCATCAGTGGCTGTATTGTTTTGCAGAGATAGGACTGGAGGTCCATCAATGATGGCTTTAGCGCTTTCAGCTTCAGGCCTAATTAAGGTCCAGGTTTCAGGCATGTGTGAGGGCTTTCGATTCGAAATCAAGGTTCCTTAACTGCAGGAATGCGAAGCAAGAGGTGCCGCGATGCAGTTGAAAAAGCACCGCTCCCTCCTAAACCCTACTATGCAAGCCCATGAAGGGCGGAAGTCAAGTACGTAACAGGCGACCAGATGGTGACTCACGTGAGACAAGTATAGGTTACGACGAGCTCGGATTAAGCTGGCTCTTGATCACAGCACCTTGGCTTGTATTTCTTTCTGAGGAGGAAATCAGGTAAATTCATCCCATTCCGCACGAAGAGGCTTTCGGCATCAGTGGAATCAGGGCTGTTTTTGTAGCCTGTGTGCTCTCGAGACTGCATGCATGCTAGGGAGGTTACTTTCAGGAGGGTACCTGCGGGTGGCAGCTATCCGTTCCAAATCACTGCGCAGGTGCCACAGCTGCAAGCGCGGATCAAGGACCTGGAGGCTGCAAGGGTGTGACATGTATGACAACTTACCCAAGACAGGAAGCTTAGCCGGCGTTTTGGGATGTTGCCCCTTGGATCCGCCTGGCTTGTATCAGCCACATAGCCTCAGGAACGGCCTGGAGAAACCGGTAGGGCTCGCAGAAGACTCACAAGACTAAGAAAGAGCTCCAGAATCAACACAATCACATGGACCTCGTAGCCTTCCGCTAGGTCTCAGGTTGGCGCGCAGCAAGATATTTGTTGTATTTCATGTAGTCTTTGCATCAGCTTTACAAATTCTAATCCCGGAACTTGAACAAGGTTTCGTAAGCAAGACTTTGTCAGGACCTGTTTAGGGTTAAGACCGATTATGAAGCCCTTGTGGCGATTTCCGGTATTTTGGGCTAATCTTCAGAGTGGTTCGGGCTCGAGGTTGAGCTGTTGAGGACCCGTTTAGAGCATTTACTGGGGTCTTCTTTGATCTTGCCTTCGTCGGAGGGATGAGTGTTCATCTACATACACACATATCCCCTAGCCACTTGATGGAGAATGTGAGCGAGAATATCAAGTGCTTTGCTAAAGACCACACCTCCCCAACAGCAAAGCAACACAGCGTCGAGCCGGCGCAGATAACGACGAGGCATCCTCGCAAATCTCGTTCCGAGCTGTGCAGGCCGCTGGTCGGGCACCGGTCTGGCGGTGTACTTTTTTTTTTGTGTGTGTGTGTTGTGTGTGTGTGTGCGTGCCTTTCTGTGTGTGGTTTAGGTGTGGCTTAATGGGTTCTTGCTTTTCAATGCTTTGTCTCTCCACCATGGACCCATGGCCCTGAAGGCCCAAACTCTACTTCTTGGTGATCGAACTTGGCTTTACGTAAAGGCAGCGACTTCTTAGTGCGACGACTATGAATCCGACATGACCATATAGTTCTCCAAACCAGGGCCCCTTTTCGATCCCTCAAAATCGTATGGAACCCTTATAAAAGGGACCCTAATAATTTAGAGAACTACCCAGGTCGAGGTGCTTCACCAGTCTCCGGGATCGACACAGCTCTGACAAAGACAGCAGTCTCGTATGACGAGGTGAGCTTTTGAGTGTGGGGGTTTAGGGTTTAGGTCTTTAGCGTTTAGGGTAGAGGGCTGAGGCAGAGTGTAATAGGCTGCTTTGGGGGAGAAAACGGTATGCTTAGGGCCCTATAGACCCTCCCGCTGTAGCTGCCGACCGAGGCAAAAACATGTGTTACCCAAGCCTGGATGGAAAGCCCTCCATGTATCTTTTCGGACTTTTTGCGACATAGGGGGCATGATTTCAAACGCGAGTAAGACTCAGGACTCCTTGAACAACTTAGCAAACGCTTGAAGAAATGGTCCTCAGGCGCATGGCTTGGCTGTCACACTGGGCCCTCGTGACTTCGCACAGATTCGGGGCGGAGTGGTGATGATCACAAGGAGGCATTCCCGCGCCAGGTTCGAGACTGCTGACCTGCAGGAATGCCCGAAGTTGCCGGCGAACGTATGTCCTTTCAGCCCTATCTTGAAGCTATTGCCACACGACGCCCGCTTTGACGAGGAGCCGGTAATTCTCATTATCCGCGTCTGCACAGGTGCTCAGGTGGTATGGCGTTCAACATCGAACGGCAATTGGGAGTCGCTTCAGGATGTGGAGTTCTATCTGGGGCACGCAGTCCTGCGGTTGAATCATTTCTGCAATCTCTTCGTTGGATCTAACGGTGCCAGTTCTCCCGAACGGAAAGGGATTCTTGTTCGCGGCTTCATGGACGGAACGACACGAAGGGGCAAATGCGCAGTCTTGCACGCAAACTGTTCCTCTTGTACCGAGCAGCTGGAGTCGACGTCTGACTACCGTGCGGACCCCGAGGTCTTGAAGGGTTTCGATGAGTGCGGGCCATCTTTCTGCGCCGGCTTATACAGCCATGGAGACCGACTCACCATAGCACAGGCTCACCACTATCATCAAGACACTGCTCTGAACTTTAACCGGTTTCCGCTCGTGACCAGCCGATGCTTTCAAACTGAGCAATTTCAGTTCGAGGTGGATATCGCTGACACGGTCCATGCCTTCCGTTTCTTGACAGGAAGCAGCAGAAGCCAAGGCCCTTTCCAAGCATAGCATAGCCCCCGGGAACGACGGATTCAACGGATTAGCTAGTTAGTCTAATCAATACCCATCCTATTTAGGGGGTTCCTTCTTATCTATTCTAAGTATTAAGGCCCCTGTCTTCTGCCGCTGTGCCGAGGTCTTTGTGACGCTGCCACGACTGAGTCAGGGCACCTGCTGCCACCAGCACCACCGCCACCACCACCGCAAGCAGAGGGGCATGGGATAACGCTGCCGCCGCCGCCATCATCACTGGGAGGACAAGAAGATGGGAATGCTCCCGGATTGTCGCTAGGGCAAACATCAAGCTTAGATGTTCGTGGCGAGTTCATAGCGATTTCTATGTTGTCGATGTTGTGTTTTGTCTCCCCCATACCCCAATTTTCCCTCCACCGTCTTGACAGAACCCGCGCGTGTCTCTGTTGCATCATGGTGCATCATAGCCTAGGCATCTGATTCTGCCTTGGCATAGCGATGTGGAGGCTGGGTCCTACTCTAAAACGCCAGGTGCTACACAATCCTTGCCAGTTGGGCCGGAGAATGTTACTGAAGCGTTTGTGACTTCGGGGGAAGGTTTCCTGTTTGTGTATCCCACGACTCGCGAGGTTTACACGGCGGAGGAGCCGCACATCTTCCTGAGCACAGGCTCCAGCAACGACCAAGAAGACATTCTATTGTGCAGATGAGGGTGGAGCGGGAGAGAGAGAGAGCGAGAGAGAGAGAGAGACAGAGCGACAGAGAGCCCCAAAGACCCGCGAGGCTGTACTTTGCTGGCAAAACCCTCGGAGTTCATTGCGGATCTCCAAGCAAAAACCCTAGCCCTAGCTAGTGGATCCCCAAATCCTCCCTAATATTCCCTAATTAAGCCCCAAACCCCTAAACCCTTAACCCTAAACCTCTAAACCCCTAAACCCCTCTAAACCCTACACAATTCCTTCAAGGAACCCTTAAAGGCTAGAGGGATCCCTTGAAGCAACCCTTGCAGGTGAGCTCGAAGCCGGCCGTCTGCCCATTGCGGAGCTCTTACAGCGAGCCGCGGGGCAGCTCTAGGGGTTTCCAGGAGTTTCGGGGTTCAAATCTTCCTTGAAAGGGATCCCTAGGGTACCTTTACAGGGATCTTCGAGTTTGCGGGTTTGAGGTTTGGGTTTTTTTAGGGGCTTTGGACTTTTTTTTGTTTTTGTGGCTCTTCGGTTCCAGGGGTTTGAAGTTTAGGGTTCAGCTTTTCGGGTGTGTAGGGGCCTTCCGCGCTCTAGAAGTTCCGCAAAAAAGTCCACATATCCCGTACGAAAAACTACAAAACCTTGTAAGACAGGCCGTATGTTTACGATGGACTTTGACGATTCCGGCTTCTGTAAACACTGGCCTGGCCTGCTGCGAGGACATCTGTGCCCTTCATCTCAAGTCTGAGCCCCGAAGCCCACACTGCTCGATTCACAGATACAAGTAAGCCGAAATCTTAGACCCCTACACCGTAAAGTCACCGCAAAGCTTGACAGCCTGAAACCAAAAGCTCCAGACTCCTAAACCTCGAACTCTAAAGCCCGAAAAGCCCGGATTTGTGAGCTGCGTTTTCCATTGAGGCTCATGCCGACAGCGGCAAGGACGCCGAGCTACTTCTGCAGGCTGTGTTTTCCCGGTTTCAGGGATCTTACAGCAGGGTCCGTTGCTATTACATGCAAAAGGTATGGGGTCACAACCTCATGTTTTCGGTATGTAAGGGTCACCACGTCGGCTTCCCTTTCGCTTTCGAAATAGTCGAGAAAAGTCCTGGCACGGCCACGCAATGCACAGTAACATGGTCGGCTCACGTTAACCTACGGGCTACAACTCACATGGTTCACTAGATAGGCTCATAGTCGCTACTGCTTTTGAAGGTGGTGCCACCACCTCCGCCACCTCCACTACCACAAGAAGATGAGCATCGGTCAGAAGTCCTGGCTCAACCGCCTCCCCCACCACCAGTCGCAAAACGGACAAACATGATGGTCTCCGGGCGGTTCAACGACCAGCAAAAGATGAACTACATGAGGCACGTCAAGGAATTACTTCAGGAGAGGTCTGTTCCAGTTGATATGGTGAAGGCCAACTTTGCTAGTGCCACATTTGGAGACCAAACAGCGCAGCTCTTGTACAAGGCCAAAGCCCTGTTGCCCTTCTGCACTTGGGATTACGGCGCGAAAACTGGCATAGGGTATGAGACCTATATAGAGCTCGAGTATGCGCACCAGAAGGGGCTCGCCATTCTGCCGATCCAGCTTTGCCATGAGTTTCCACCCTGCCCCACAGATGAGGAAGGCAGGGTGCAAAATGCCTTGGTACTTAAGAGCGACTTGGTGCGGATCATAGACAAAGACATGTCGGACCCGAAGCGGGTTGCACAGGAGATCTGTGATGCCTGGTTCGGAGCAATCCAGTATATGTGACTGTGCCGCGCTTGAAGATGAGTCTGTCCTGTTCTGAGTTTTCTGGACTTTGCTCTGGCACTTCGTTGCAGGGGTCTTCCGTCCGGACGCTTTCATCCTGTTTTCATCACACACTTGAGCGGCCTATGATTTCTGCCGAAGGACTCCCGCAAGTTTTTTCCCGTAACCCCTTCCTTGATCAACGTCGAGGGTTTTAGGCGCAGAAGCCAAGAACAACAGTGACAGAGATGAGTCCTAGAGTCAGATATAGTTCTCTATGCACAACTCAGTCTACATGAACTCAAATCGGGAAAGCCAGCGCTTCAATTCTCGAGGTGTAGGCTACCGCTCACTGTCTCCAGCCCATGCTCTCGGTGCTTCCAAAGTCTCACCTGAACTGAACATATACTCTCAGTGAAATGGCCCAGACACCCGCCGTACCCTGGAGTCCATGGGTCGTGTTGAGCCGCGAAAAAATTATCGGAGTTCGGAAGCCCTGAAGCCTGCAAGGTTCAGGGTTTGAGGGGTTACAGGGTTCGGGGTTTAGGGTTTAAGATCCTTGAGAATTCAAAAGCCTCGAAATCTCACGGCCGTCACGTTCGAGGCTGTACTCTTGTGTTTGGCTGCAGCGGTCTTTGTGGACTTTGGGAGCTGCACCTAGCAGCTAGCATTCGGGGTTGCAGGCCAAGGTGGGTGTAAGCCGCAATATTACACACTTGCTCCGGTTTAGCTGTTCAATTTCCCTGGGCTTACAGTCGGAGGCTACAGCACACTTCGGTCTAGGATTTAGGATGTAGGGGTTTAGGGTATAGGGTTTAGAGTCTAAGGGACATAGTTATAGTCTTCATGACCGGCAAAGCTGCAATGAGAAATACGTCATACTCAGTCCTGGCAGCCTTCGGGAAGACCAAGAAACTTTTGCAGCTTCTGCCGGATCCCCAACCCGAGCTGTGCTTCGTGCCGCAAGAAAACGTGCGATGGCAACCTAAACCCTCAACCCTTAACCCTAAACCCTCAACCCTAAACCCTAGTTCGTCCATGAGGACTCAGCAGGCAGACTCGCATATGCACAGTGCCAAATCTGCTTGTCAGCGATCCAGCTACACGGTTTAGGGTTTTGCCGAAAATTGGTGCGTTCGTTTAGAGTTGTCATGATGCATGTATGGTGCCTTGTCTAGCAGTCTAGCAGCTGCACACCAACAGCGAAACGAAACTGTGCAGCTCTGAGAGCGCATAAAGATCGCATCACGGTTTAAGGTTTTGGGGTTTAGGGTTTAGGGTCCGCAGTGTCAGACATCAAGCGTGGTGGAACCCCCATGGCTGTGTGGGCCGGCCCGTGAGACGAATCATGCCATCGCGACTTTGCCAACCCCCCGGCCAGCAATAGGGGCCCGCGGGGGTGCACGGGAAATGGCAAGTGCAACATGTTGTGGATGTGGTGGCCCATCTGTTGCGAGCAGCACCTCACCGCTTTGCATGATCTGCACACTATGAAAGAACTCCGGCCCTGGGCATTCTAGGGACTAGCTACAACTATAGTCGGTACATTGTAGGGTCAATGTACATTATAAATTTGTTACTGTCTGAAGCTTGAGTTCTTTGGAGCAGTGGGGCTTCACGACACTGTTTTTGAAACAGATTGGTTTTGTTGACATTGGACGGCGCTTTGAACATCATGTGGCCAGTTTAGACGGATCCAGAGCAGCAAGATTTCGCAGGATTTGGGCAGGAAGGTGCATGTTTCGCAGGGCAGAAAGACGAACATGGCAGTTTTTGAAGTAAGCTAGTTCTTTTGACATTTAGCCCTGCTTTGAAGATTGTGTCGCAAGTGTTATATAGTTCAATTTCGCAAGATTTGAGCAGGAAGGTGCCTTTTTCACACGGGAATCGAACATGAAAAATGCAGCTTTTGAGGTAAGCGAGTTTCTGTCGGCATAGAAGTCTGCTCTGTAGATTGTGTGGCCAGTGTTGACAGGGCCGTGAAATTTCGCAAGCCGTCAGCATGAGCGTGCATGTTTATGCATGGGAGACAAGGATGAAAACGGCAGTTTTTGAGTACGTCATTTGTTTTTGACATTGGACGGTGCTCTGAAGACTGTCTGGCAAGGCATATGTGTATGTGTTTAAAGCAGTGAAACCTTGCCAAAGAAAACCCAAAGTACATGCAGCAGTCTAAACCCTAAGCCGGAAATCCGTGAATCCTACACCCTAAACCCTGCAATTGGGAAAGGCACCCCCGCAAAAAAACACAAAAAAGTCCAGACGCAGCAGCATCAACCCTGATTTCTAAACGCCAAACCCGAAGAAAGCCTGAATTGGAAGCACTAAACCTGTAACGTTGAACTCCAAACCTTAAACCCTTGATGCCAAACCCAAACCTGAAACCTGAAACCCTAAACCCGAGACCCCACACCCTAACCCCCAAACCCAGGCATCTCGGTTGCC
>CAJNJA010017667.1:0-10876 GCA_905231915.1 Symbiodinium necroappetens
AAAATCGTTCAAGCGATTTCACATGGTTGATACGATCCGTCTTTGTCGTGTCTGGTCCTGTCTGTCTTCCTTCGCATCAGTTCGTGCCGAGCCAAAGTGTGTGTGTGTGTGTGTGTGGGTGCGTGTGTGTGTGTGTGGGTGGGGTGGGGGGGAGCCAAGCTGTTCAATCATGTCGATTAGTATGTATCTGCGGGAATGGATGGATGAATGCAGGATGTGCGTGTATGTGTATGTGTATGTATATATATATGTGTGTGTGTGTGTATATATATATACATGTATATGTATATATGTGGATGGATAGATAGATAGATAGATAGATAGATAGATAAACAGAATATTATATATATATATGCGTGTTAATACATGTAACATTTACACATAACGGAGAGACACGAACACACCTGTTCACGTTCACCACGGCCTTTCTTTAGTATGGTGCTTCGACCTTTGTGATTCACCGACGCAGCGTGCTTCGCCTCATCACAGCCCAGCAGGGACATAGAGTGTTGAGGGCCGCTGCTCCTACCACGAGGAGACTGCAGACAGAGCAAACCAGTAAATCCACTCTCTCGGTTGGATGTTGAACTCAGGATCCCATCTTCGGTGCTAGTGTAAGCTTTCTGACGCTCCTGCAGGCTTGCATCCTACTGATGGACTCGCGGTAGAACTGGAATGGAATCTGACCTCGGCACCCGTGGCATGGGCGGTCAACCTTTGCACACTGCATCATGGGAGCTGGGAGATTGGGTGATCTCCGGTGACAACCTGAGAGCCATACTGATTTTGTCTGGGGATGTGTTGCCAAGCTCCCAGAATTTGTCCTGCATAGGTCGTGGCAAACTGGCCGACCCGTCGTGACAAGCAGTGGCAACAACAAGTTCACAAGGTATCCCATTCAGAATCCTACATAAATGTCCTGCCACCTGGAAAACGGACAAGATTCATAGTGGATCACCATGAGGGCTGGTCCAAATGGTTCCTGCAACAGCACAAACCCGGGCACCTGATCTGCTCTCGATCTTCGCACGTCGAGTGTAACGAAGCCTACAAAAACACAGCAGGCCTGATCCAGGTGAACCGACGGCAGCTCCTGGTTCTTGGCATTGCGCCACTGGTGCGGGCCGGCAGGGTATGCCTCCAGGACGGGCAACAGCAACATACACGCCTCCTTTGAACGGCATGGCACACTCGGCCTCACTTGCTGCCACCCGAAGAGCAGACTTGCCATTCGCGTAGGACTGGAAAGTGTAGCGGTTCAGATTGACCTCCCAGCCATCAAAGGCCGAAACTCTCTAGACTAGAAAAGCCCACTCCCGAATGCTCGTAGATCCGACTGTCTCTTAATGCCTTGTCTGTCTGGGCAAAGCAGTTCTTCACCTGGCGAGATCGTACCAGCCGACGACAGCTGAAAGGGCAGCTGACAGCATGGTAGGCCTCCGGAGAAGTATAGACAGCCTCCACATTTGGCAGGTATGCCTGGAGCATCGAATCGACGAGGAAGCGGCAAGTAGGCCGCACCATGAGCCAGCTAAGAACCGTCTGCAGGCTCATCGAAATGTTTTGGCGCAGGTGGTCAAATTCTCGGCTTCCGTTGAACGGCCGTGCGGAGGTGCGCAACTGATGCGCACGATCTCACGCCTGGAGATGAGAAACCCCCTGTATTCAGACCAACCTACTCTGGCAGATTGGAAGGGTGCCCTTCCATGCCTGCTGGAAAGCTACTAACTCCCAAACCAGCTAGAAGTATTGAAAAGTTGAAAGCCTCTTGTGTTGAAAGGGCTTTCAAACCTGTACTTTGCAAGCTCAGCGTTCGCACCAGAAAGGCAGATCTACTACTTGCCCACCGTATCGCGCAAAGCTTCTCGCCATGACTCTCTATCATCTACCAATACATTATGTCAATTATGTCTTCTGACGCCAGCGGACGATCGCGGAGCTTCTAGGAGCCACCAACATCCCAGGCCATTGCAAAGGAGCCGGGAGATGGCAACGAGTGCAGGCCAGGATCCTGGCTTCACATGCCTTGGAAGTCAGGATCATCCAGAAGCATCAAGACTCTAAAGATTGTGAGATGGCCGCAGGCTTCAACCACCCTGCTGCAAAGGCTCGGGGTGCTTAGAGAGCAGCAAGCAAAAGGCAGCGAGTTCGTAAGCTTTCCGCACAGATCCTCCAGATGTTCCGTAGCAGATTGTTCGGTTACGGCTATGGAGGTTGGTGGCCGAAGTTTCTGCATGGATACTGGCAGCGAGCACCGTGGTCCTCTCCCAGCGAATTGGTGCGCAATCTGCCCAAACGCCAGAATGCGACAGTCACCTGCTTTCAGAGATGCTTATCAACTCCTATGCCGCTCCAGGGACCTGGCTCCCAGGCGCCTTGCATAGGGTTACGGCGGCTACGCCTAGTCATCCGTGCCAGAGAGGAGTCCACGAAGGAAGAAGAAGAAGGACACCTGCGTGTCCAAGCACAGCAGAGTTGGCGCACGCCACACATTCTGGACTGAAACAAGACCAGCGCAGATCATCCAACTGGCAGAGAAGCCTCTGTAGCACTGATGCCATACCTCGAACTTTGTAGGGATTCAGGGTTTGTATAGTCATGACGGTGATTGTATCGACACAGAGCCTTCTGACTCGTGCTTTCAAGATGCTTATATACAAAGCGCGAAGCAACCCACGCCCCAACGATGGCCGCAATGTAATTCGCCGGAACACGCTCCAGGATTCCCTGTGGGGGGGGGGGCAGAACTTAATGGTTTCGGTTGCTCGGAGTGTCACGATGTCGTTTTGGATCCCGGTGATAGCGCCTCAATGCCAAGCTTCCTCAGCTGCTCACAACGGGACACAAAGAACGAAGACGTGCACCGCGAAGTAATGGGGAGTCTCTGGATGAGACTGACCATGCAACGAAGAGAGGTCGAAATCGCCCCTATGCAGCGCTTTCAAGGCCGCCCGCCAAGGCCGTCCGGCTTTCGAGTATGACTTGTCTCGAACTACCAGTAGTGAGAAAGCATAATTGCACGCACACACACACACACCCGAAGAAATGGAAGAGCGGATCAAATGGCAAAGCACAAGATGAGCGATGTCCAGCTGGGACTCTGCAGCATCAAGGGCGGGATAGCTATAGTCAGCACACGCCGAACGAGCTGCTCCCTCTCCGCAATGGACATGTCCTGCTAGGTCAGAGATCCGCGATGTAAATTGCCGATCGTGTTGCACGTCTGCTGCCCAAGCATGCGTCTTGGAAGTCCTCGAACTTTTCCATGATGGTGTCCTGCAGCTGAGATTCCAGGATCAAGGGTATCGAGTCACATGCAGCTACGCCACAGGGTGCGCGTACAGCTCGGTGTCCTGCATCTTCGTGATCTTGCCTAGTGTACCGCGGGTGCACAAGGGGCGCCACAAAACAAGAAAGTGCAGCAAGAGAGGCACGGAAGGAAGGGATGACGGCAAAACCCCAAGCCAAAAGCCCCCAAAACCACGCCGATGCTGGAGGGGAGCAAAACGCGAGTATCACTGAGTGCAGCCGCAGGGCTGGAGATGAGTTTGGTGGCATCCACCTTCAAGGCCGAGAAGACCCCAAACCCTGGCCCTGCACTACATCCTCAATCTTAAACCCCAAACGAGAGGCGCAGGTTCAAATTCTAGTCCCCCCTTGGGACATCTGGGGTCCCTATCAGGGTTAAACCATAACAAAAAGAATGCGCAGCTGAACAACCCCCGTCCATTGTTTCCTAACATGACCCCCCCCCCCCCTCGCCTTCTTGATGCCTTTGATGCTACACTGCCAGATAGCCTTGAACTCCTGCTTGGCGTTTTCGATGATGATCTCCTTGATCTGCTGCACCTTAATTAGAGGGTTTAGGGTTTAGGGTTGCGCAGTAGCTCCAGCCCGACTTGAGGCACAGGAATGCCACTTTGGCACGTAGTCTTGGTAAAATTGCGGCGCTTGTCCTGAGTCGCTGACACTGTTTTTGTGCTTTCCCTGCTCAACGTGAGACACATGGCCTAGATGAAGACGCACTGAGCCTGACACATTCGGAAAGCATCCCAACTCTGGCAAATCTCCCCTGATGCACTTCCCTGCATCTCCACAACAACCTTTAAGAACTTCCTGATGTCCCAGTCTTTTAGCCTGCATCGCAGAGTGCTTTGGGCTCTCAGTTTATGATCGGCCAAGCATCCTTTGCGAGGATCAAAGCACATCAGCGCTGAATGATCCTCTGCTGGCAGCGCAAGGGCTGCAAATACCTCCAGCGACGAGGAGTTGACGCCGCCCTTGCAGGGTGCACCAAGCTGGGACTCTGGGGGATACAGGGGGTTAGAACAAAGAACTTGCTCTCCCCACCTTGTTGGTAGAAGCGTCCTTGAAGACATGGACACCAGCATTCTCCAAAGTTACTCGTGCCCCATCAGACAAGAAGAGATTCGCACCTTCGACCTGAGAGATCCCCCGCGGTTGTTTCAGCATTGAGAGGGAGCTTTAGGGTTAGGGTTTAGGGTTCAGCTAGTACAAGGGCCAGCTTCCTCCCCATTTGCCGAGTCACGATAAGCCGAAACTTTGGCTTCAAGCCGTCTGCTGTAAACATGCGCTTGACATTGTCACTGGTGATAGAGTTGGGACGGCCGCCGCAAGGAACGAAAAGGTCTGCTGTTGCGTAGGTTGTGAGGTGGAAAGAGTCTCGCAACCTCGGGCGGCATCTGATTTTGACTTTGAGTTAGCAGGTCTTCCACAGGACACATCAGTGGAGTGGCTCTGCGCCAGTCAAGTACTTCGATCCGTCAGGCAGAACAACATCACTCTCATCCACGACAACAAGGAAGCCGCCAGTCCTTTGCTGCTTTAAAGGAACCCAAGATCCAGAGCACCCACTGCACACGGCGCCGACGAGGCAGAGTGCTGCCAAGCCGCTTCAGCAAGGAACGATCGAAATGCTTCACAGGCAGACGCTGTTTTGCCAGGTGCCGCAGCTCCACGCGGTTGAGACCAGCCGGATCATAGAGAACACCAGAACCATCTACGATTGCCTTGCAGCGCCATTGCATACCATGCTCTCATGTGATTCCCGGATTCGCCATCTTTCCGCGACAAGTCACAACGGTGTTGTCCTTGGAAATCAAAATTTCATTGGAGCCTAAATCGCCGTCAGGGCCACCTGTTTGGAACTTGGTGATTTGGCTCTCGTCCTGCAAAAAAGCGGGATTGGGACGGGGATGAAACAGCACTCCATCACTTCCCCGTGCCGTGCGAGTCCTCGCCGAGCTGGTGCCTCAGCGGAACTGGGACTGCAATGGTGTGGGCCGGTGTTGGGTAGACGGTATGGGGGTTGCAGGCTGGCGGCATAGGGTGTGGGGTATCGCCGCAGCGAGGTTTCAGCAACAGCAAACAACACCGGCAAGAATTTACGACCGAACCTCGCCGGAACAGGCTGCAAGTTGATGCGAGGAGCAGAAGCTCTGTCACGTAAGTGTGGACACTCGTGGTGGTCATGGCGTAGGTATCGTGCGGCACTCCACCTTCACATTCTTGACACCGACAAAATCATCAAGACGCAAAATGGAATCATGTGCTCAAGCGCAAGCTCAACGACATGTGATTAGAGGTAGGGAGGACAATGCCACTGTGTTGATGCTTGGTGCGGGAGTTGTTGCGCAAGCAGAGGCTACGACTTCAATGCTTCCGTGGGCAGCGCCTAAAGAAACGCTCTTGCCGGTGGTGAGTGACTTCCAGTATGGATAGCCCCGCTCTCGAGCAATGTCTGCACCCAGGTCCATGAACCTTCGGGGCTTATGTGCGCTGAAAACCACAGACGATGCCCGATGCCAGATAAGGCATTTCATGCCAATGTCGTTTCCAAGCAACCCTGCTGTATTCTCATCGGGCCCAAAGAAGAGAATTTCCTTCTTCGCATGCATGTGCCCACTGTACAAGTTGTTTTGTTCTGGCTGCATGCAATCCAGCAATGCGTTGACATAGTTGATGAAGCAGGAGCCTTAAAGTTAAAGGCTCCAAGGCCGCGGCTGCACACCAAGAGAGGCAACTACAAAAGGACGGACAGTTAAACTTAAGTTTTCAGGCCAGGCCACGCATTGCTGCTGGGCTTTGCGATGAATTTCCCATGAGCGCGTTGCCATCCACATCCTTCGCCCCAGACCAGTTTGAATCTGGTAGAATAACGCCCTTCGCTCCACCTGCCCATCAACCCGAGCTGCCAGCCCACAGCAAGCTCTTTCCTACATGCATCATGTGTGTTCGCAGAGTTGCAAACGTGGTATGCAGCAGACCTTCCGGAATGTCTTTGTTTTTGTTCTGCTGAGTGTACGCGAGGTTGTAGCATTCGTCGAACAACGTGGCAAAGTTCCGCTCATAAGCTGCCCCGTCGCGGGATAAGACCAAGCGGATGCCACCCCTAGCAACATCCCGAAATCGCGTGTGAAAGCCCATGAAATCTCGGCCGCAAACCATATAAATCCTCGGTCAAGACTTGGCGCTGACACGGTACCCAGCAAAGCTTAAGCTTGCAATCGCTCCAAGGGTCCCATATGGAATCTCGGGATAGAGGGAAGCCGGGCGGTCCTTCAGGACTATGGCTGGGTCCTGGCGACACAGGCGAGCTTCACTCCTCACCACAAAGCCAAATCGCAGACCCCAAGTGTGCAGGCAGTCCAGACGAAATGCAAAAGCTCCAGGAATCTCTGGCTTGAAGAAGTTGGTGAGTCGGACGCTGTGGTTGAAAGTAAGGAACATCCTGCAGGCACATCCTTTGCTGTCATGAATCTTCAAGCTCTGGTCCGGCGATGTTAGAAAACCGTCCGTAAGATCTGCCGATCTTGCGGATCGCTGCAGGCTGCATCGATAGAGGCGCCCAGCACAGAATTGAAATTCGGAGCGGACTCACCTTGCCGTGTGCGAACTGCAGAATCAATGAATCAAACGCAGCCGCCATCCTGCGAGACTTTTGAGGGCTCCCCACCTGTTGCAATCTTTCGGAAGTCAGTATAGAACTGCTCAGCCAATGCTGGGTGTCGGCTAATCCTTGGACCAGTTAAAACTCCGATGAGCAGGTTTACTCATCTGGCAGCTAGGCTAGCTTATACACGTGAGTGAGTGTGTGTGTGTGTGTCTCTGTCTGTCTGTGTCTGTGTGTNNCCCTTCCCCCGCACGCGAGCGCGCAGCTGCGGGTCTTTGCCGGAAAGAGGTTCCACTGAGGGGGTTGCCCCCCCAGGGCTCGGCTACACAGTGGCTGTTCGAGCAGGTGCACCCACACAAGCAAAAGCAACTAGAAGTAAACTCGACTGCAGACAACACTTCACTCTGAGGGCCGGGCCGCTTTGGAGATTTTAAGGTCTCTCTTAAGCTTCCCGGCCTACTTGGGGTGTCCCACGGCTCGTTGTAGCTGTTGCTCAAGTTCCCCCACTGCAGGACAAACAAGTGCAATGCATTACATGTGGTGAGGTACTTGAGAAGGGGGGCCATGGCAAAAACATGCGTATTTCACGGACTGAATTGATTGAAGCCATGGCTTGTCCCCCCGAATTCTGTGTCTCTCTCTCTCTCTCTCTCCCAGTATAGGTGTATGAGTGTGTATATACATATACGCATATACATAGACGAACACATACATATACATCTACATCTACATCTAATTACATCTACATCTACAACTACATCTACATACGTGTGCATATGGGTGTGTACATGTGCATGTACATGCATACATACATACATACATACATACACACATACCTACCTACCTACCTACCTACCTACCTACCTACCTACCGACCTACCTACCGACCTACCTACCTACCTACCTACGTATGTATGTATGTATGTACGTGCACCTTCATGTCTACATCTTCCTTTTCCAGGCATTTATCTGCGCATGTACTTGTTTGCTTCCTTGCTTGTTTATTCATTCACGCATTTGTGTGTTTCTGTTTACATAGCTATCCTCATAACACTGTGTGTGTATGTCTACTACTAGTTTGGCACGGTGTCTTTAAATGACGTAAAGTATATATGGTAGACTATATGAACGTATGATTGTAGCAAGGATATGAGCTTTCCATGTCTGAGGTCAAGCTGAGACTCAGCTGGTAGATTCGCTCGGTGGAAAGCAAGTCCTTCATGCAAAGGCGGTACAGCGTCTCCAGCTTTCTCTGGGCCGCAGGGTTTTGCTCCAAGACCTTGTGGACACCAGTGTACTCCCGGGAGTACTGCTCTTTCGGGAAGAATGCATAGACGAACTTCACAGCTGCCAAAAGGTAGAGACCGCATTCGTGAGAAATCCTGACAACATGCTTTTTTCATATTGCCTCAATCAGTGTGGTACGCACTATGAGGTCCTGACGCTAAGGACACAGAGAATTGGTTAGTGTTCCCGCGCGGCGCCGCGGACAGCGTTCTCCGGGGCCGCATGTTCTGTCTTGCGCTCACGTCCTCTTTGATACTCAGGATCCGTGCGGCCGCAGAGTGATTGTAAGCTTTGTTAGCTGCTATCGCCACCTTTTCGCCTCGAAATGCTTGGATTCCGCCAGTTGACAGTTGGGGAAGCGTTGTGGAAGCAATCTGGCCGTGTCCGGGTGGTCTCCTGCTGATCTCCTGGCGGTCTCCTGGTCGTGGTCGTCTTGGTCGTCTTGGTCGTCTTGGTCGTCGTGGTCGTCGTGGTCGTCGTGGTCGTCGTGGTCGTCGTGGTCGTCGTGGTCGTCGTGGTCGGTGTGGTGTTCTATGCATCACTGTTCGGGGTTCAATACCGGCATAGTATGTTATAGTATGTGTTGCGTGCTACATTATGTCCGATTTTGATACGTTATGCTATACTATATCTTATCCCGGTATCCCGATTATGTTATGTTGTGTGATATCATGACATTTTACGTTTTGTTCTGCTGATTCTATCAGAATGTTTTCTAGCGAGCGCAGTCTGCTCCCAACAGAACCTCGTATTTGATCGATAAAGTCGATAAAGAGCCAAGAAGTCTGTACAAACATACGGCTCAAAGCAATAGCACCACGTCAACCATGACGAGGTTACATTGCTTTTTACCTGGAGAGGCTGAAGAGCTTGGTGTGCCATCATCTGGAACTGAAAAGGATCTAGCCTTTGAAGGGCCTGTTGCTTGACAACTTGGAGATGGGCCTTACTGTCGGGATCAAACATGGCTATGGGACCTGCTTGTTGCTTGCATGCGTCTAGATATGTCTCCAGCAACCAGTCAGATTTGGGACGACCCGGAGGGTGTAGGTTGTCGGAATGAAATATCACCTGGTTTAAAGGGTAGACGATCTCAGGATATGGCCAAAAAGTCTCAATTTCGCCTCTCTCCATGTGTCACCGAAATGCTCAAAGTTACAGTGGTAGATCTGGCGTAGTTCCTCGTATATCTGTTGATTTGCTTTCTTTGTCTAGAAATGCGGAGGCTTTCCTAGGATGCGTCTCAGGCTTTTTGAAATGCATTTACTTTAGAGATTTCAGCGTTCAGTTGTATACATTCAAGCCCATTAGAATGCGCTGTAGTATATTGAAGTATATTGTATGAGATATCATATCACTGGTATGATAACGGCACACACACACACACACACCCATGATTGCACCCGCAGAACTGGGGGTCTCCTTGACTGCATGACCTTGTTATAAAGCAAGGCGGACCGGCCAGGTGTGGCCTTTAGCAGCGTGGCGTGCATAATCGTTCTCTTCAGCTTCTGGACTTGGTCATCACTGGCAGTTGGGAAGAAGAGGCTGTAAGTGATAACACCATTCGCGAAGCTCTCCAAGTAGAACCGTCGGGGAATTAGTCCCACGAAGCGCATCGCCTGCCAGATCTCCTTGAGGAAGTGTCGACCCACGGTCTCTGCCGTCGAAAAAAGCACCACGAAGCCGTAAGGACATGGCCCAGGGTACATGTGCCCAGGGACTACCCTCACGACACTCCGGCGCGTCGCAACGACATCTTCCATGACCTCAGGAGCCCATGGACTTCTTTCTCCAAGTCTCGACTGGACGGCGCAGCTCGTTTACTCCGCAAGAACCCAAAAGGCACAGAGGGGTGCATCATGAAAGACAGTGAAGGATGAAGATGCTTTGAGACGAGGCATCCCTGAAAAGCACTAATTACCCCAGAATTATACCCTGCTCTTGACCTTCGCAGTTTCGGCTGCATGCATTTGGGTTCACCATATCAACCACTCTGCCAAAAAGGAGCAAAAAAAACGATTGATACACCCGTGCTAGCTTCTCTTCTGATTTACAGCTTTCCGAGGTCCGGACAATTTGGTATTGTTCCTTGGCCTCCCTGGTCTTGGTCATCAAAAAACGTGAGGATGCCAAGACCTCCAAGGAGGCTTCTCCCTCCGCCACCCGGGAGACCTCGAAGTGGCCCTTCTCTACGGAGTAGATGCCCAGGCGCTCTTGTCCGCCAACGAAGGCTGGACCTTCGGAAGACATGAATGTCAAGGCCACCTGAGCTCAGAGCAGCCGCGACAGCGACATGTTGATCAATATTTTTGTTTCTGGATGTCGAATATCGTGTCTTCGCGGCTTCCCGGAAAAATTGATTCCTTTCGCGCATCCATCGCGGAACTTTGGGACGGATGCTTGTAGCAGTGGCAGCTGGTAGTTGCCGTAGGAGTAGCAGCAGTAGTAGTAGTAGTAGTAGTAGTAGTGGTCGTCGTCGTCGTCCACGTCGTCGTCGTCGTGGTGGTGGTAGTAGTAGTAGTAGTAGTAGTAGTAATCGTCGTAGTGGTAGTAGTAGTAGCAGTAGTAGTAGTAGTAGTAGTAGCAGCAGCAGCAGCAGCAGCAGCAGCAGCAGCGCAGTGGCAGCAGCAGTAGCAGTAGCAAGTCTACTGTGTTCCGGCAGAATCTGCTCGG
>CAJNJA010017668.1:0-10876 GCA_905231915.1 Symbiodinium necroappetens
GGGTGTAGGGTTTGGGGTTTAGGCTTAGGATTCCGGGTTTCTAGATTACAGTTCTATGGTGGGGGAGCTTAAGGTTTATAGGTGTCTGGCCCTTGTATTTTCCTCCTGTTGCTTGGCTTGATCGCAAAATTTCCTAGGGGGATCAGAGAGGGGCCTACTGTAAGTCTTCTAGATTCTGCCCATAAGCCCCTAAGTCGTTCCCTTTTGGGATTCCCTTAAAGGATTCTAAATATAAACCACAAAAAGAAACTACTTAGGGGCATATGGGTAGGCGTATACTACCCCTAGAAGTTGCAGGAGCCTCCATAAGGTTCCTTGTCCGGCCAACCTGAACTCCCCCAAACTTTTTCACAAAAAGTAAAAAGGTGTGAAAACAAAACACACTCATGCCTGCAATTGGGTTGTTTTCAGGAGTCCGGTACCGCGAAAACTCACTTTAGGGTTTAGGGTTTACGCTCCCTGGAAACCCTCATTACATTTTTTTGTTTTATGCTTGGGTTCGGCAACAGCAAAGCAGGGTAGCTCATCGTAAGCCCACATCAAGGGCTCTTGGAATCGTCTAGCTCTAAAGGCCCAGCGACTCCAAAGCCCTTAAATTAAGGAATTTACCTTAGATCTTATTAGGGTTCCTCTTATAATTTACGGTACATTCTTTAATTAAGGGGTTTTGGAGTCTCTTTTTTGGGCTCATGGGGGTCCAAAAGGCCCAAGGTTTGCATCGACTTCACCGCATCCTTGGCCAAAGAGCGCTCCTGCCGGCAGAGTGTAGGACAGTGTAGGATTTTGTAGGATTTGCCCATAGGCCCCTAAGTAGTTCCTTTTTGGGATTACCTTATAGGATTCTCAATATAAGCCACAAAAAGGGGGGGCCTGGGTATGGGCAGGGTTGAGAACCCTGATGTTGTGAAGTGAGGCTTTCAGTGTCTTGCGCGGGCTACTAGACCAGGTTTAGGCTTTGGCGGTTTGTGGTCTTGGAGCCTCCTAATGGGCTCTCCAAGCCAGCGGGGGAGCTTGTCGAACTACGGCCTAAAACTCCTGAAGTCGAAGTCTCAACTCCTGAAGTCGAAGCCTCAACCTGATCATAAGCCCTACAGACTCCGAACCTCGAACCTTCATGCCAAACACACCCTAGACCTGACACCTCATACCCTCCACCTTGCTTTAGACCCCTGAATAGATAAGCACTCCCTCCCATGAAGAATCTCCAGCGTCTGTTGTGATGTCTCTCCTGCGAGAACCGGATTCCGTATGAATCAAAGCTTCACCCTAAGGGTCCATGTACCCAAATAGCACATACTTTGGCCTTAAAGTAGTCCCTATATAGGTACTTTGGGGCCAAAGTATATGCTATTTGGGCACATGGACGCTTAGGGTCAATGTCTTGTAGTCCCCAGACTATCTAGACCAATGCTTTTTTCTTCAACAACGGCCACACACTAGTTGGTAAACCTTACAAAACACAAGCATCATACTTATACACCCTTCAGAAACCCTGTTAACACCGGCGCAACATGAGTATACAATCTTACAAGCCCCTAGCTCTAGCTCAATCTTACAAACCTCTGGCCCTATATGCTTAAGACACCCTAAACCCTAAACCCTAAACCCTAAACCTTAAACTTAAGACACCCTATGAACCGACAAAGCTTAAATCGACGACTTGCCGCAGCCTCCTCGGACCAGCGGCCTGTCATTGCAGCAGAGAAAGCGCTGGCGATCCAGGGGGTGGCGACCCTTCGAAGAAGGGTTTTAGTAATCTTCTTAGTAGTAGTAGTAGTAGTAGTAGTACTAGTAGTAGTAATCTTAGTAGTAGTGTTGTTTGGGAGTTTGGGGTTAGGGGTTTAGGGATAGGGGGTTTGGGGTTAAGGGTGTAGTTTTTTGCTGGTAGGGTTGTTTGGGGTTGTTTGGGTCTAGGGTCTGGAAGTGGCGGCCCTTCGCAGACGGTTGTCGGGGCCATAAGGGATTGAGGTCTTCGTGCCAATGTGGTCGATACTGTTGATGATATAATTCCTGCATGACCTTAAGTACCCTAAACTATGGGAATTATGGTACATTCCTTATTATGGGTAATGCAGGATTTATACCATCAACCGTATCACCATCTATCTAGATACTTGGGGGTTGAATGTTGTGTGAGGCTTCGCCTCACAGTGATTGCTTCGACCCTAGGCCCTAGGCTTCAGTGACAAGCCCACAGCCAGTGAAGACTTCGATGTCAGGCAGGGTTTAGGGTTTAGGATTCAGGGTTTAGGGGGACAATAGATCCATCACCAAACCATGTGTCCTTGCGGGCGGGGCGGGGGAAATTTAATTTGGCTCATCGTAGGGGTCCCAGGGCAGGAAGTCTGAGGCGGTAAACCATGAGCCGCAAACCCTGAAAGAAACACTGTGTACATAATCCTGAACGTTTCAGTGCTGATGAGGTCATTCCAACATAGCTCTACTCTTGAGAACCCAAAAACATGAACCCCAGGCGCCCATTACGAACTTCGATTTTTGAAAACTGTCTCCACCCACGGTCAGAAAGAATTTACGAACACTCCTCAAACCCTGCAAAAAATCACCCCTACTTCATATGATGATGGCTCCCGTGAGCACTTAATCTCTGAACACTTTTGACAAGACCGCGGCGCACCCCAAGAAGTCGGACCATCGCCCAGTGACCGCCCCTGCATTCTTACCTTTGCAGAAGTCCAGCTTTAAAGGCTAAAGTGAGAGAGGTTTGGGGCTAGACTTGTTTGCAGGTTCCTAGAGCCTGAACCCAGAATATCCACATCTCGAGAGCTAAGTGCAGGACCAAGCTAAAGACCCTATAGCTAGGCTTCTCAAAGCTTTCCGGTTCTCGAAACCTGCGGTGCAAATCGTAAACGTCATCCAGGCTTGAATGGGTCTCGAGGACTTTGCACCCGAGTCTGCTGGCCAAAGCCACCAAAATCCTCAAACGGAAACCTGCGCATTGCATGCAAAGATACCCCAGTAGCTGTTGATGAGAGCACTGTTGTAGACAAGGGGAAGGCCATCCTCGTCCACTTCGCCATCCTGCTCTGAGGGGCGAGTGGCCCAATCACCTCAACACTTAAACCCGTTTAGGGTTTAGGGTTTAGGGTTTAATGCCCGTATCAACCCTACCTATAGTCTGCATTGTAGTTCCTTTTTTGGGGGTTACCTTCCAGGATCCCTAATCTAGAATTGGTTAAACAAAAAAAAGGAACTACAATGGAGACTATAGGTAAACCCTAAAAGGAAAGCCCAAAACCCGCAAAGCCCAAGACCCGGAAAAGCCAAAAGCCCGGAAAGCTCAAAACCCGGAAAAAAAAAAACAAAACCCAGAAAGCCCAAATCCCCAATGCCCAACCCTTGAACACAATGAACCTTTGCGTTTCTGTGCGGTTTTAAGGGGTGCTAGGGCCATGGTCTCGGGTCATTAAGCAAAACAGAAACTCCCCTGTGATATGATTCCCCAAGACATATACTACTATTATGGTATTAGGTCCCAAAAAGCCATAATATGAATGGTCTTTTGGGACCCAATTCCATAATGGTAGTATATATGGACCCTCTGGGATTATGCCTTAATTCTTGGAGCCCCCACTCCCTGAACCAAAACCAAGCTGTTCCAGGTCGGCTACACGGGCTTTAATAAGACTGACCTCAGATTTAAAGTATAAACCGTTATAAACCCTAAACCCTAAACCCCAAAGCATAACTGACCTCAGATTTAAAGTATAGAGGTAAAAATGATTCGGTGATGCTTTGGACTGGGGCGTGTTGCGGGGAACGTCGTTTTCTACATGCACGAACTCTGTAGGAACACTGAACCCTGTGGGATCTCCAGACGTGCAAGTGGACTGCAAAAGAGGAGAAAGGGATTCTGGAGCTCGGGTGTGGGGCTGTAGGCCATGAATGAACTGCACGGGACATCATCGGTCCTCCCCAGTGCGCTGATGCGAGACGTAGCTAGTGCGGATGCTGTCATCGCTGAGCTGATCCTCGCAAAATGCTTATCGTGTTTTGAGAGCAGAGGTTGGCTGGTTGGATTGGAAGAGCCACGAGACCAATGCTAGATGGGTTGTATTATTGTCTGTGCGTGTGTGTGTGTGTGTGTTCGCGCATGCAGGTGTGTGATTGTGCTCGTTCGTTTGTTGGATGGATCGTTAGTGTTGTCCGGTTGCATGCGAGTGCATACACGCACTTGCCTTTGCATAAAGAATCAGAGACTGATGCGAGGGACAAGGGAGTCAGGCGTGCCGGCCGAAACGATCCGGCGCACTTTCCGAAACCCCAAACTTGCCCTAAACCCTATACACCCCAATTAAACCCCACGCCCGAATTAAACCATAAATACAACAAACACTAAACCCCTAAACCTAAATCTTATTTAATCATATGTATGTATGTATGTATGTATGTATGTATGTATGTATGTGAATATATACATATATACATATGTACACATACATATACATACATACATACATACATACATACATACATACATACATACATACATACATATACATATGTGTGTATATATATACACATACATACATACATACATACATATATATATATAAACCCTAAACCCTGTAACCCTAATCCCCAAACTCCTAAATCCCAGCGGCGCCTTGTCCGAGCCAGGATCCCCGGCGCGATCTGCCGATGCTACGGCGGCTTTGATGGCCTTCTCTAGACCAAGAGGCCCCTAAGTAGTTCCTTTTTGGGATTGTCTTATAGGATTTTAGGGTTTAGGGTTTATAGGATTTCGGGTTTAGGGTTTAGGGCTCCTTTTTGGGATTATCTTATAGGGTTCTAAATAGAAAACCACAAAAAGGAACTACTTAGGGGCCTATGGGAAGGCTAGGCTCCCAAGTAGCCCCCTGTATTTAGTATTACTAGTCAAGGGTTTGGGGTTTGTAAGGTTTAGGGTTTCTCTGATTACTGTAATCAGATAAACCCTAAACCCTATAAACCCTAAACCCCTGCCTGGTAATAATCAAACTGGCAATAAAAATGATAATCAGGGCTTTGGGGTTAGAAGGTTCGGTTTCAGCACATAGTAGACCCCAAGACAAAAAGTGGCAAAAGGGGGTACTGGGAGACCCAGAGAGGCTTCATGCGATTCGATGAAGGTTGCGAAAGGATCTTATTGAGATGTATGGTAACTAGAATAAAGTTTTTTTGCTCTTCGAAATAAAATATATTGACATAGAGACTATAGGGCGATACCATTGCGGATAGTCGAATCCTCCGTGGCACGGGTTCCGTGCTAATTCAATTTAGGCTTGACTTACAACTACGGCTTTGCGTTTATGATTCTAGGGGCTTTGAGGGCTTCGTGGCTTTAGGGCCAACGTTTGCGGCTTGAGGCTCTAGCAGTTCCTGCATTTCTGGGGGTTCGGGCCTCTTTAAGCTTACAAGTAAGGTTTGAAAGACTTGGGCTTGTGGCGTTTATTAGGCCTTAGGCGCATTCGGGAATGATGGTCAACTTGGTGCACCTGTGAGGCGACGGATTTGAAGCACAACTCACCCGGAATCCGAAGTCCCCTGGTGCAAACGGCATCCAAGTCCCCTAAGGCACAGGATTCCTTGGTCATTTTGAGATCCCACAAATCCAAAAACAAATGCTGATTACTGCTAACTACTACTTGGGAACTATAGAGGATAATGAATGTGGTTGGAGAGTTGGGTCTGCTAAGCTCTGAGGTTGAACAAGGATCGATGGCCCTGATGATTTCCAGAAGAGTTCGGGGCATCGGGTCATCTTGGGTATGATTCGCGTAAGCACGGTTGGAAACATTAAGACCTGCTATAGGGGCCATGAAGAATCCGCCGAGGCCACACACCTCAGGCTTCTTGGGGGTTTCCTCCCTAAGCCCCATAAACCCTAAAACCCTAAACCCTATAAGCCCTAAACCCTATAACCCCTATAAGCCCTAAACCCAAAACCTCCAAAACCTGACAAAGGGCTCGTCCCAGAGTTTCGTGACACCGCTTTATGCCCACAACCCCCGGGCCCCTCCCACACATCTCCCTTGCTCTTCCCCCCCCTCCCCCTCCCCGACTGTTTTTTTTTGTTGCCCCTCTCCCCCGGTGCGCATAAGGAACCCCTCGAATAATTTCCTTTATTGTTATGATTATATACTATCGCTATTATTACATATATATATATATGTATCTCTCTCTCTCATTTTAACGATAATCATTACTGTTACTATTACTATTATTATCCCTTTTTGGAGGGAGCATTGCAGAAGTAGGCCATGTAGAAAACTTTAGGGCTTAGGGTTCATTAGGGCTTAGGATTGGGAACAGATTGAAAACTAATTAGGGTATGAGGTTTGTAATTTCGAGGTTTAAGTCTTAGAGCTCCCTGCGTGAAACATATCCTACTGTTGATGATATAAATCCTGCATTGCCTTAAGGACCCTAAACTATGGTAATTATTGTATATTCCTTATTATTATGGGTAGTGCAGGATTTGTATCATCAACCGTACCATACGTCTCGCTGCAGGTACACTCATCAACTTCGATAACCTCAAGCAAAGTCATAAACTGCTGTTCTTCTCAAAGCCAACAGGTGCAATGGTCTCCAAAGCTTGCATTCCCAGCTCAAACCTTCCAATGCCACGATCCTACGGTGCCACCTCCTCCGCAATCTTCTTCGGAGCCTGCCCGTGCTTTGGTAAATGTCCAACTTTGATCCTCTATAACGACAGCATAATATCTATAGCCGCAAATATACATATATATATAATATCAATAATAATAATAACAATATTTGTTTATCTATCTATCTATGTGTTCATTTGTTTATTTACTGTTATTACATATATATTCCGTATGTGCTTATGTAGCTTCGGAGCCTAGGTTTCTGGGCTTTCGGGTTGATCGAGCCTCCTTTCCTGATTCTTTTTTCAGGGGGGTGAAGTTTCTGACTTTGTCTGGGTTTGGCGCTTTAGAGTTTAGGGTGTTTAGGGTTCAGTCTGTGGCCTCTAGGCTTGCTTGAGGTTTTAGAGCTTAGAGGTGAAGTACTTCAGAAGGTATAACAATACCTTCCCCCAAATACAAACCACCCGGTACAACCAATGAAGCCAGCCCCCCACCTCCTCTTACAGACATACCGAGAGAGTCCTCCGCAATGTAGCCTCAAAGACACAGTGAATACCATTCAAAACCCCCACATTTCACCCTAAACCCGCAGCACCTCTGATAAACTAAACCCTAAACCTTATCAACCCTAAACCCTAAACCCTAAGCCTCCTCTAGAGCTGTGGCAGAACGTTGGACAGCGCTCCGGCGGCGCCTGGGCTTACGCCGTGGACAGGCTCCCAGATTGAGAATGCAGGAAGTCAGGAGATCTATCTGGATCGGAAAGTCAGAAGCCGGAGCTCCTTCTTCAAAGCGGTTTAGGGTTTCGTTTAGGGGTTCAGGGATTTAGGGGTTTAGGGTTTAGGTTTTAGGGTTTAGGGCTGTCAGAATTGAAATTTGCACCGCTGGGTCCATGGCTTGCCCGGCTGCCGCACCAGGAGCGCTGCCGCCGCTGCAGCTGCACCGCCTGGTCATTGACATATATGGGCTTATGATTCGTAGCCTCGGGATCAGCGTCTATGGCCCATATGGCTAGCGGGCTTTGTGATTGTTGACCGTTGACTTATAAACCAATCCCGCAAAATTAGGGCAACGTGCAGGGTTCGAGGCTTTCGCGCCGGGTATTTGGGTCTCGCAGGGCGCGCTGACCCAATCTTGAAAGGCTTCTGCATACTGACAGCTGAGTCGGAACTGTATAAGTTAGACAGTCATTGAGAAATTCGGATCTGGTAGCACTGGTAGGTTTCTCGACGAACCGCATGAGAATCTGTCAGCTACGTTTGGAGTACTGAAAGCGTCTGCGTGCGTCCATGACTTCGTCTGTGTACTGAGTCTAGATAGAGCTACGGTATTATAGAATTGAATAGCATGCACGCGGAATCAAGGCATGACAAGACACTGTCGCTTGCCCTACGCTATGTGAGCTGATAGCCATCGAAAGACCGAGACCCAGCGTACTTAGGATTTCGGCTCGACTAAGCGTGTCATGTCAGGAGAGCCCTAAACCCTAAACCGGCCCCTAAGGTGGGCGGGGCAAGGCCCATGAGTTCACAGGTGTTTTGGCTGGATGAAAGGTGCCGGTCCTGCAGCCAACTGGCTTTAAAGTTTTAGTTGTCCAGCACCCTAAACCCTAAACCCAAAAGCATGGGTCGTCTCTAGACTAGGGGCCTGAGTGGCTCTGCATTATGTCGAACTATGCTCCACTCTTCTCTCGGCAGGGCCTGCTACGCGATGTGCTGAGGTACCTGCCCAGCGAAGTCTTCAGTGGGATGAGGATCTGGGGCTTAAGGCTTTACCCATAGGCCCCCAAGTAGTTCCTTTTTGGGACTACCAAATAGGATTCTAAATATAAACCGCAAATTGGAACTAATTAGGGGCCTATGGGTAAACATTGTAGGGTTCAGCTAGTGCCGCTCTTGCTGAAGACAAGGAATAGGATGCACGAGTAGGTAGATGAGCCTGAACTCCTTTTCGTTTTGCAACGACAAGACGAGGATCACGATTGAGCGAAGCGCTGCAGAAGTTTGACGTCTTCGCCGCATCGACTGTTTTTAGCGCTGTCTTACATTCTATATAGAGTATAGGGCAAGTATGCCAGCCGGCGCTTCTACACTCTCAATACGAAAAGCAGTCAAATACTCCTTGAATAGCTCGTCTTAATTCGTCGTTCCTCAAGCGATGGCCTCGGCACCAGCATTACTGCGCCGACTATTGTTGCTCATGGTCGCCATGAGCAAACTCCTGACTTTTCGTGCTTACCGCTCTCAGTCCTGTGCCCTGGAACCTGACAAATTTCAAGCCTCGTCTTCAGACCCTAAACCCTAAACCTCTTCAAAACATCAGGTCCTACTGACCCCTGGCATCCCTAGCATCAGCATTGGTGGACCGCAGGGTCCTTGCCTCGAAAATGCCCAAATCTCTTAAGCCACCCCTACTTTGAGGATCTTGGGACTTAGTAAGTGTTGTGTTAAGTACCCTAATTGGGGTTGTAAGTCATTATAACTAGACTATTTTATACTTACCAAGTCCCATGATCCTCTTAGTACACTCCGGAAGGCCAACAACCGGAACGGAACAACACACAAAAATCTGAAAATGCAGCACTCTGCCCCCATTGGCCTTGAGATTGCGACGGTGCAAGGCGGGTCGAATCTGGGAGCTAAGGGATCTATAAGACGTCTGTACAAGTCCGGGCTTAAGTTGCCATACAGTAAAAGCCCAAAAGTTGGAAACCCATTAGCCTCAATCCATAAGAGTAATGTATAGGGAATCCCAGCACTAATTAATTGGCCTTAATCCGGTTTCCAACTTTTTGGGGTTTACTATAATAGGGGGTCTATAGTCATATCTATCTTAAGGACCGCATTGGAGCAGGAGGCGTGCTAGGTGGAGGTTGCAACCGAGCAGAGGCCCCGAAAAGTCTGGTCCCACGAGGTCAACTTTCAACTTATCCTCTGGAGATCCCAGGCGTTCACCATTTTACCCGGAGACTCCAAAACCCCCTTAATTAAGGAATACACCTTTAATCCTATTGGGGTTCCTATTATGATTTCAGGTATATTCCTTAATTATTAAGGGTTTTGGAGTCCCTGGGTACCAGCTGCATGCATCGCATCACCACCTGTGAAACTGCTTGCAAATTAACAGACCGGCATCGATGCAGGGGTCTCATGCCACATGGGCCAGGTTCGTAATCACTGCCTGCTCCCTCACTACCATCCTTCCCTTCTAGACTGTGCCCCTACATCAAGCTTCCTTATGCACATTTTCGGGTTTAGGGCTTCGGGTTTCGTCACCGAATATCACCCTGAAGCCTGAACACTTACATCCTGAAAGATGGCCCTCCAAATCAAAATAAACAAACCTCCGATCGTTCAACCTAACATCGCCAGGAGCCCGGCGGGCGCCCAGGCTTCGTTCGGCCACTTGCGGCTTCACCGCCGTGGCAACGAAAGCCGTGGGTGAGGCCATGGTGCCGTAGGTGCAGGAATCGATAATGTAGACTATCGGAAATGAAACATGCAGCATAAAGCTCCTCTCAAGAAGGAGGCTTAAGCTGCTGTAGCTGGTGCAGCATTTAGCACTTTGCAGGTTCTGTCAGCATAAGATGTGGTCCTGACTACTTGCAGCTAAGCCGGGGAGCAACCGAGCACTGCTAACCTTGCCACATTCAAGGCTCTGGCATACGAGACTATGGAGTTTCAATGGCATCGAAGCACCGAAACCCCCCCTAAGTCGAAGCCCTGCGCCGTAGGCCCCAAAGTCCTGGTCCTAAACTGGAGCCTCAACCCGTCCCACTTAACGTTGAAGGGCTAAGCTGGCGGGAAAAAGACTACCAGTCTTATCTGCCTTAGTCATTAGACTGGGCTTTGGGATGTTGAACTGTTGGCCGTATTGTAGTATGACTGTATAAGGGCTTTAGAGCTTACAGGGGGCATACGGCCAACGATTTTGTTCCACACAGTTCCAACCCCTCGTACTATTTCAGCCCGCTTGAGGCCCGAGGAGTGGAGTCAGCAGGTCCCAAAGAAATAACACAGGACCCTTAATCGGTAGAATAAGGTTCTGGGGTATAATTTTCCTATGCCCACAAGCAGGCATAGTATTGGTATTATCGGTTTATGTTTATATTACTCGTAAGATTCTTACTGTTAGTTTTATGACTCTGCGTCTCATTGTTATTTCTTCGCATTTCTATGGCATCTTGCATCTTCTCAGGTCGGAGGTCAGGGCTTGCGGCGTCGCAAGTGCTAGGCTTTGTAGGGTTTAGGGTTACGTAGGGTTTA
>CAJNJA010017669.1:0-10875 GCA_905231915.1 Symbiodinium necroappetens
TCCCTCTCTGTCTCTCTCGCTCTCTCTCTCTCTCGCTCTCTCTCTCTGTGTCTCTCTCTCTGCGTCTCTCTCTCTCTCTCTCCCTCTCTCTCTCTCTCTCTCTCTCTCTCTCTGCGTCTCTCTGTCTCTGCCACTCTCTGTCTCTGCCTCTCTCTCTCTCTCTCTCTTTCTCTCTGCCTGTTAAATTCATCGAGCAACCATTTATGACAAGTCTGAGTGAAATAGAAACAAATAGAAACAAAAGGCAGAGAAGGAGTTTTTGGTGGCCTGAGTGCGACGCGATGTAGCTGTATGCCAATAAGACGCATGAGCCTTGTGGCTTAGGTGGACCGGGCCGGCTGCAGCCTTGCCCTGTAGAGGCCAGGGACAGTGTCAGGAGGTGAGCCTCGACGCCGTGCATGTCATTCCAGGTTGAGGCACGCTGAGCTCCATGGCCCGCGTGCTGCGTCGCTTGCGGCCAGAGGCAGGAGACGTGCTACGCTTTTACCTAGCTGGGCTGTCGAGCAGCCCAAGGCTGGACGGTCTTCCGCTTCGATCTGTTTTACTTGTGTCTCCGGTGAGCTTGTGCACAAATGGTGCGAGGCCCTGGGGGTGCAGGAACTAGGAAGTTTGTGGCGGCCACCAGGCAAAGGCGGGATCAGCGCGCTGTCCGCACGGTGATGGTCCTTTGGAGCTGCCTAGATCTGCGAAGCCCCTCGTGCTTGGCAGGGCCTGGGATGTGCCGGGGCAGGCCCCAGTCTTGGATGTAACCACATATGGCGTGTGGACAGTCTTGTTGGCTTTCCTGCTTCGTCCACACTCTCAACTCAGCTGTCATGTAGGTGGCCAAATCAGTCGATGTTTCCGGGAGATGGTGCCGCTGCCTCAGAGTTTGCTTGCCACATCTTCAGTCCTCATCCGGAAAGAACGAGGATCTTCTTGTAAGTTCACAGATTCAGCCAAAAAGCCATGCCCCCTCACACCTGATGCTCACGACAAGGCTCTCCGTGAGGTAAAGCAAGTTACGAGGTGTGTTCAGTTTTGGTTGTTCGTGTTTCGGCCAGCACAGCGACCCAGTACCTGGCCAAGCCAAAGTCCATGCTTGGTGGCCCTAGATCGCCACGCTTTTCCGCTGGCTTGTATCTGCTTCTCGCCTCTTCAGGTGGCCAAGAATCTGCAGCCGTGGAGGCCGGGGTGTTTCCGGGCTTCTCGGAGGAGGCGTTCCCTGGTTTCGGGTTGGACTTCGATCCTCGTTAGACCTTTTGCAAGCGGCTCAGAGAGCCCGACCTGAGACATATGATTGCCCCCTCCTCTGGTCCAGAGGGATGGCTTTTCTGCATGAGCATCAGAAAACCCCAAACCAGGATACTGAGATACTGCTCTCCCAGCCGATACCTTGGACATGGCAAGCCTCAAGATGCGAAGCCTTCCGAGGCTGAAGCTTGATGCCAAGCTACGCTTGCAAGCCCTACCCCAAGGCCTAAACCTGGGCCCAAGCCTCCGATCCCCACGCCGAGCTTCGCTGCACCGTCCCCGCACGGCTTCGACCGACCGCTGTCGGGCTGGGGTCCGGCACCTCGGCAAAGTTTTCTTTCCACTTCAAAGGATGCTTCCGACAAATTTGGGGCGGTTGCGCATAGGCAGGCTGTGTACCTGAGCGCGAAGGCTGAGCCTACAAGTCCGGCAATGCCCTGTTCACTAAGTCTTCCTCTCCACAAGCTTGCAACTGTCCATGTCCCGTTTTGACCGACTGGTGTGGCTTGAACGATGCCTGGAGTCTCCCGACACGTGGAGGGACAGAATTGAAGAACTTTTGCTTGGCGACAGGCGTTCCGGGGGCTTTGAGAGGCGAAGCAGGGGTCCCGACTCCCGACTTCGGTGTTGTGTAGAACATCTATGACTATGACCTGCACACTGGTTGTGCTGCGCAGTACCAGACATGCACCATCCATCAGCATCCCCCTCAAGCCGCACTCCATGCCAAGTCACCCTTCGAGCCGAAGACCAAGCCTCCAGACGAATACTGCCTGAGTCTTGGGAAGATCACAGATGTGCTCAGGAGCGAATTTGTCAAGAGACACTCTTTTGGACCAAAGCCGATGGGCCACTCCTTGGGGCGAGAGCTGACAGAGTCGTTACTCGTCCCGAGACGTTGTCTCAACCATGTTTTCCCGCAGGAGTGACTATCCGGAGCCTTGGCTGAATCTAGCATCACCAACTCCGCCCCGCTAGTTTTGGGTCTTCTGACTGGTCGGCTGCCCCTGAAATCTCATGAGCTGCGGCAACCTTGAGAAGAGCGCTGCGACCGGAAGCAGGGTTGACATGCTGCAGGAATACCAGAACCTAAGAGATGACGTTGCCTGAGCCCCGCTCCCGGTCCTGCCAGGGGAGAGGCCCAACATAGGTGAATTTCAGTTTATCTGGTCTCTGGCCTGTCGTTGTTTCATGTTTTGCCCGATTTTGTCCTAAGCTTTTTAAGCTTTGCTATTCTCTCCGATGTCCTTCCAGCAACATGCCATCATGTACTCTGATAACCTAGGTGCTAGACAGCGTAGCCGGCGCAATACAGCTTATCTCAACAAACGTCCATAGGCCAGTTTGCATCCTGCAACATGCAGAAGTGTGCTCACCCGCTTGTTGAACTCGGGCACCTGCGCAAGGATGACACGCACAAAGCAAGAAGTGTGCCGCAATACCCCGATACACAAATCGAGAAGTGTCCGAGGTAGCAAGAAAAGCCGTGAACCCGTAAGACCCAACACTTTAGACCCCTAAACCTCGACCCCACCCTAAATCCCGACCGCCTCAAACCCCAAGCTCCTGAGTCAGAGCCCCAGCCACCAGTAAGCAAGCAACACCAGAGTCATCAGAGCGTGATGACATCACTGGCGACCAGGCCGCGGAGGTTGAGCGCCGGTAGGTGGGAGTAGGGTAGTAAGTGTAGGCTTAGGTTAGGGCGGCATGAGACATTCGCCGCGATGTTGTAGAGTGACCAGGCATCGTAGGGCGGCTGTGACTAGACTGTAGAAACTTGTGAATATCAGCGGTTGTAGGGCAGCTCTAGGGCGGCATGTGACATTCGACACCTTGCTCTGCAGACCAACCGTGCGCATGTGTTTCTGAAGCCTGAATGTCACCTACTCGGAACTGTTGCTCGATGCCGTTGCTCGAGTTGCTGGCAGCGTGTTTCTCTGCCATGGAGTGGAAAATGGAAGTTGCTAACTGCTAAAGTTACGTCCTTCCTGTACTTTCCTCGTCATACTAAGGATTTCTTTACCAGAGCTCCAGACTTCAGCATTTACGATGAGCTGCCTGGCAGAACCGCTTGCTATTTGCTTCGTCAATCCGTGTGTGCAGTAGAGGTATCCTGCGGAAAGTAAGCCGCCAAGTTTGCTAACCTGCGTGGCTTGTGAAAGCCTGAGGGCGCTGACACTGCAACTACGGAAGCCGTGGGACGAGCCAAAGCAGCTGGCCGGATGCCTGTCGACTTACGAGTCTTGCTGCAAGAGCTCCCCAACCCAGACTCAAACCCGAAACTCTGACTGTTTAGATACCAACCTTCGGTTTCGGTTCCGACGGAGTTGGAAGTAATTCGCTTGCCAGGAGGTTAAAGGCCAGCGGTGCTACTGTGGTTCTACTCGAGCGGAGACTTTGCAGCTCGAGCTTCAGGAAACATGCCTCACGATGATTCGCGCATTCAGCAAGAAGTTGATTCACGATGGACTTGCTGCTTGGCTGCAGACCTGACGTAGACGAGGTCGTCAAGTCAGTTAGTTTCTGTGCCAGTTTTGTTTGCCGATGCTTGCCTAAGGTTGAGTGCCAGGTCTGTGACGGCCGACCGCAGCTTTGATGCCTTGGGAAGGAGGTTGAGAGTCATGTGTTGTGGGACGAACGGCTACCATCCGGGCATGGCAGCGCGAAATCAATTTTGCAGAACACTGGTACCAGCAGCGACGATGTTCTCCGTCCTGTGGTTTGACAAGATCTAACAGGGGCTGTACTCTCACTCGGTGCGTGTCAAGCCCTTGACAGCTTGCAGGTACGGTTTCGATCTTCGGGTACACTGGACTTGCCAGGGAGAGCTGCGTTTAGGTGGGCTGTCTGGTGTTTTCGCAGTCCATGTGTACTAGAGATAGGTACAGCTTCGTGCGGCTAGTAACAAAAAGCCAATAAAGACACAATGCAAATTGGATGGTGCCAGCCCCTCTCCTTGAGGCCTGTTGTTCCGATGGTAGACGAAGTTTATGGTCTCGCAGTCTACGGCCCTCCGTCCCTCCGTTCAGTTCATAATTTCCAAGGCTAGCACAAACCATATTTGGAGATCGATTAGGGATAGGTGTAGCTTGGAAACTTTGGCTGCCTACCGTACCCAAAACCGGGCAGCGAGACAAAGTCGGTAGGTCATGGTCTCTAAGGGTTTTCTCTGAGCACAGACTGGTCTTAACTGTTCAATTGAGACAATCCTTGAGCCTGTGGTTGGAGGAACTTGAGAAAGCATAGGCACCACGAGTCACGAAGATACGTAGGCAGATGCGGATTACCCGCGAAGATGCTTACACCCTTACACCGTTGTCCGCTTGGTTGGCAGATAGTTTGGCAGCTGGATAGTGCCACTTGCATCATTGTAGCCAGCAGCCAGCTGGATGCAACTAGCAGCATCATGATTCGATCGGCATGCATGCACAAGGCTGGAAAGGACATGCTCCGTTTTTGACTCATAGCTACTCTTGACCAGAGTACCGAATTCAGACCGCCCGAGATGGCGATGTTCAATTTTCATCGCCTCAACCCAGTACAGAAAATCGTGGCGACTAAACCAGGACCCCTTGCAATGGAACTTGGGCAACGATTTTGTTGAAGTCTCAGGCAGCAGCAAGCACAGTCATTAGTATTTGTTGCGCGCTTCTTCAACCTGCAGCAGATGTGAGAGGCTACAGAAGCTTCAAGATCTCGGCTATATCCTTGTACGAGATGAGGAAGCAGGCAAATCGAGCCGATCCTTGGTATAAACTTTGATCTTCGGATTCTTGCGCCCGCTACTAATTTGTCATGCCGAGCCTCCTACGTTGGCCCTCCACTCGTACATTCCTGTCTGCACGAAGAACGGATCGGTAGGGAAGAGCGCCTGGTCTTCACATTGTGCAGCCATTGTCAGCTCCGGTCTCATGTAAGGATTCGCAACAACTTGCGTGGCGGATCCACAAGCACGTGATTGCATCTCCGGCTGATGTTTGATGGTGAGGACAGATCAAGTCGAATGATTCATGTACAAGCCGTGAATCGGTGGGAGGTGGAAGCATAATTACCAACACGGCAACTGTCCCGGGTTTTCGGGTCTCTACACAGCAAGTGATATGGCTTGACCTTTTCACCATGTTTGTCAGCAATCCGTGGAGTGCATGCTCATCGAAACTTCAGGGCCTGAGATGCAAAGGGTTTGCTCAAAGTTGGTGCACTGAGGATGTCACAGAGATTCGCCCCTGTTGCCTGCGGCAGACCTTGATGAATGGCTTCGAGGATCGCTCGCCCGGGAAGTACTGCAGAAGTGCGCCATGCACTTGCGTGACCTAAGCTTGTCAGTCTCTTGTTCATGCTGGGCAGCAGGAGCTGGAGATGGAGCCCGCTCCTTGAAGCTTTGCAGATACCCTCAATTTGCCACAGCGGCTCAGCTTATCTTTCGACGGGATTGCATCGGATGCAAGATGGCTGCATGGCTGTCACATCTGCGCAATCTTTGCAGTCCTGAATCTTCGAATGTTTACAACCAACTTGGCCTTCCAGCGGGCACATTGCGAAAAGGGCAGACTGCAGGAATCACTCGTGAAACTGGAATGGTGCCAAACGTAGGGTGCATGAGGTCCCGACAGTCCTGCCCATTTCACCAGCGAGTCTAAACCACAAAATGTCTGATTTAGCCGGAGCATAGCCTTCAATTGACTACAAGCCCTGTTGAGTGCATATCCGTGCCTTTCTCGGGGGTCCTTTGATGGGGTGCAGCCTCAGGCTGGGGGCCTCATGTGGGTCCGCGGCTCAATATCCTGGAGCACTTGTGCTGTGGGTTTGTACTGGTACCAAGAGTCTAAAGCGCAGTCAGCGCACCTACCACCACACTGCGTTGCCTCTCTATTTCAGAGAGGTCGCTGCCTTGCGTCCCGTAAGTGGTGAACCGGGCTGCAGTAGCTACGAGTCTGCGCCGCTGTAAACTGAGGCACCTGTGCGAAATTCGTCCTACGGTTGTTTCAAGCGGTTTTCAAGTCCCTGAAGCAAGCGCTGAATTATTTGAAGCACATTTGGAGGGGGAGCGCCGGTAGGTTTCGCAAAGAAGCCGTCCTGCAGCGCTGGATCCAGGCTCCCCCTATGGGTAGGTAGCTGACATTTGATGGCAATCTTCGCAACGAAAACTCTAAAAGGAGTTGGCGCTTACATGCCGCGTCATTTTCCCAGGAAGTGGATGGCGAGGGCAGCTGAAGGGTTCGACGTGGGTGCTTCGGTGTATGTTCTCGTGTTCTTTACTTTAACTCCTTGAAGGTTGCATTGCCTTGTCGTGTTTCATCTTTTGAAAGGCTTCGGTAAGTGCAGGGCCGGTGCGAGTGCAAGCATCATGCCCGTCACCTATTGGGGTAGCTTCGGCTCGAGGCCACTGAGCCTCGACTGCTAGGTGCTGACCGTGCCGTTCCAGCTGACACTTGTTCTTCTCTTCCTGCGAGGATGACCATGGAGGAATGGGGCCTCACGTAAGCCGTGGGTACGGATCAAGCTTATTATGGAGGCTGTTCATCGGGTCATACATTTTGCATATCCAGGTTCCGGTTCCTCCAGGCCATCCCGTGAGGGATGGTTCCCGAATTGGGAAGGTGTTTCTCAGGGCGTGTGCCATGCGCTCCCAGGGGTCAACAGAGCAGCTGATTGCGGATGTCTCGCGGGCGTCCACTTGTAACATCTTTTAACTAGATGGCCAGATTAACGTGACAAGCATCTGGTGCCTCTGGAACTCGTTGTCCGCTATCTTCGCTATGACCCCTCGGTCAGCCTGTACAGAGAGGCCGGTGTGTGCAACCAGGAGGCCTTAACACAGCCAGAGCTCTGGCAACATCTAAACAAGGCATCCTGCTTGCATGCCTCATGCTCTTAATGCCAGCGCTCCATAGCGCAGGCATGACGAATCAGGAGCAGGCAGCATGATGTTCACTGTGTGTGTGTGTGCGATAGTCATCATCGGCAGCCTACTGTTTCTGTTGGGCTAGTGTGTTTGAAGCATTATGCTTCCTGCGTGTGGTGGAGAACCAAAAGCTCGAGTCGCATTGGCTTGGGAATGTCAGCATCAGCACGAAGCCTGTGTCATGCCACGAGCCTGCTTCACAGGTGCTTCGATGGCATCTCAGAGCCGGTGGCAGATGAAGAAGTCATGGGCATCGAGGTGCCCCAGCCTCCCGTGATTTTCCTGACCGCTTAATGAGATTGGCGATGGACAGACGCTTCCCCTGTGCCTGCAACATGTGTGCGAGTGCCGTTCTTTTTTTCCAGTAGATGTAGTTGTTTCCGGATCAGAGGATTAGCCGTGCTCCTCGCTCTGCAGAAGGTCACATCTGACGTCGCCGCGGAGCACATCCTTCTTGATGGCATGCGGGCTTCCCAGCCCAAAGACGCTCGATGTTTCGACGACTGCTCCGCAGTTTTAACTGCTGCAACTGGCGATGCACTATGTCAAAGGCGCCAGGCAACAGCTGCTGCAGTAACATGAACAGGGTCCTGCTGAGTGAACGTTTACTGGGATGAAGCAAGGAAGACAGCCGAGTATGACCATGATCATTACCATGATCAGTTCTACTGTGCTGACGATTTGATGACTTTGATGATTACTGCTCTCAAAACAGCACGATGTCGGCCATTTACAATTACAGCTCGACGTTGGTAAACCGAGGCAGGCCTTGCTGGTGTCTTCGGGGCTGCGGCCTGGTAGGCTTCATGCCTTGCGCAGCCACGTGCTGGGAGTCTTCAGGGACGAGGAGATGGGGAGGGGAGTGGACCGGGGAGAGAGCTGAAAACGCTGAGAATGGTCAGAGAACGTTTTGTGGCGGCGCCATTTTGTGGGAGGGTCCATTTTCGCGAAATAACCCGTAAGGAGAGTGTTCGGACCAGTAACCCGGGAGAGTGCTTGCACCAAGAAGGTTGAGATGAAAAAACGATGAAAACAAAAAGCGAAAAATGAAAATGCAAAAGAACAAAGCCACACGATAATTCAAATACAGGTTCAATCCACCCAGGTTCGAATCCAGGTTCAATCCAGATTCAACCCAGGTTCAACCAGGTTGAACCCAGGTTCTGAACAACTGTTCGACAACCCAGATTCAATCTGGATTGAAACCTGGGTTCAATCCAGGTTGAACTTAACCCCAAACTCTCCCCTCTCCTCTGTGTCTCCTTGTTCTGTGTCTCCTCTGTGTCCCCTCTGTCTCTCCTCTGTCTTTCCTTTGTCTCTCCTTTGTCTCTCCTCTGTCTCTCCTTTGTCTCTCTATTTCTCTGTCCCTTTGTTTCTTTTTTCTGTGTCTCTCTATTTCTTTGTCTCTCTGTTTGTCTCGCTTTGCTTGCTGTCTGTCTTTCTGTTTGTCTTTTCTCTGGCTGGTGTCTCTATCTCTGTCCGTCTGTCTGTCTGTCTCTATCTGTCTTTTTCTGTCTTTTTCTGTCTCTGTCTCTGTCTGTCTGTCTGTCTGTCTGTCTGTCTGTCTGTCTGTCTTTGTCTGTGTCTCTGTTTGTCTGTCTCTGTCTGTCTGTCTGTCTGCTTGTCTCTCTGTCTCTTTCTGTCTGTCTTCCTCGGACCAGAAGCCCAAGCGACATCTTGGCCCTGAGAGGACGGGAACCCTCTGCTGCCTTTGACTTCCGGCCTGGAGTTTTGGGTGCCTGTCTGAGCCGGAAATGACGCCGGTTTGACCTATGTTGAGGCCATCTGTGACATCTCAGTGAGGTCCAGCCAGACGACAGCCGCTTTCCGGAGATCCTGCTGCAGGCCGCAGTTCAACTCGACTGGCTACGAGTTGAGGGTGTGTCGTGTTCCTGGTCCCGGTGGTGCAGCAGCTTTTGGATGCTTTTGGCAGCTGAAGTTTTGCCTGTCTTCTGCTGTAACCCCAAAGCGCTAGATGTTAGACTTTCAATCCCCAAGACTGTCCTGTGAGCTCTGAAGGTGCCGGCACACATGGGCCATGCGGCCACCGACAGCAACATTACGTTATTCTTCAACGAAGACCTGCAGGCTCGTGAGATAAACATGTTGTGGTTGGCTTGTGCGTTCCACGCTAGACTCTGCAATCTCAATGCTTCCGGCAGGCCGATGTCAATGGCACCATAAACATCAGCGATGGTATGCAGGCCTCGTCAGTTTCTGTCAAGCACTCGGTATTGACATTCCTGAGTGCAGCTGTGCCAGGAGGAAATCATTGCCCTGTCCGCCCCGAGCAATTTGCCTGGGGTGGGCTATGCCTCGACCTCGGGACGAAGGGCAGAGCTGTGGTTCGCAGAGACCCGATCGGAACTGCAAGGTGCTACTGCAGGGCTCCATGGTTGTCATCAACCCCGCGATGGACTTCGGTCCGACCCTGTGCTCTGACGAGGTCTAAGGACTGCACCATGCTCCGAGACCAGTTAAATTATTGTACTTAATCCATCTCCCTGATTTCTGTATTTTCCTACTGCGCATACATGCATGCATACTTAGGTAGATATATCATATATAGATCATGGCGTTCCGTCGTCCGCAATTGGCCGTTCCTCTCCCCCGATCGGTCCCTGAGGGTGATGAGGAAGAACAACTCGGTCATTACGTGACCACAGAAGCAGGCTCGAGTCAGGACGGGGAGCTGGATCATCCCATGGCCGTGATCCTCAATGCCAAGACTGGAGCCCTCGAGATCCTTTGGATTCCGCCCTCGACCACCTTTTAGCCATGCATAGCTCGAGAATGTTCGATCGGGGTCTAGGCCGGGTGATTGGGTTGCGACGATGGGATGACGGTCGGGATCCATCAGCAGAGTTACGATCCGACCAACCACATGGCTGTCGCAAAAGAAAGGGCCCGGTGAGTGTTCGGACCCTGACGACGAATGCTGGGGCTGAAGTATACACCTATGAATCTATGAACCTGCATGCGTGCATACATACATACTATCTGGCGTGCGCTCCCTACCCCCTCTCCCCTAAAGGTCTAGAGCCCCCTTCACACCTGTGGGTGGGTGGATGGCTGCATGTGGCTTTCCGGAGAATCTCTTCCTGCTGTGGGCGTGGGTGTTTCGGCTTCAATTCCCTTCCCTCCCCTTCCCGCTCCCTCTGGGTGGGTGTGTGTGTGTGAGTATATATATATATATGTATTCATGTGTGGTTCTTTTGGTGGGTGGATGGGTTGGGTTTGGCTTTGCTCAATCCTCCTCTCCTCGTGGGTGTGGGTCATGCGGACGAGGGTCGCGACCCTAAACGACCCAGCTTCGCTAGCGTTTGCATTTTTGTGCCATGGAGACGCATGTGTGCATACTGTGGTAGGACGAAAGGTTGACGTATTCGTTGTTTCGTCAAACACAAACTCCCATTCCCCTGCGTCCAAGGCCTTGACCGAGAGGTGACCGTCACCTTCGAGCACGGGATCTTTCGCGACTTTGCCCGGAACCCGTGTCAGATTCGGGCGTGACAGCGCAATAGTAATTGGTACTGCGTACCTACATTGACTATTTATGCAGTAGCAAAATACTCGCTTGTGCATAGGCCATATGCAACAGCCTTCGTGTAGCATCTATAGCCTGCATGTATGTACATATGTCTGTCTGCATGCATGTTTGTATGGATGATGGACGACGGATGGAAGGATGGATGGATGAATAACAGGATGCATGTATGTATGTATGTATGCAGGCA
>CAJNJA010017671.1:0-10875 GCA_905231915.1 Symbiodinium necroappetens
GGTTTAGGTTTAGCTTTAGGTTTAGGGTTTAGGGTTTTGGTTTAGGGTTTAGGGTTTTGGGTTTGGGGTTTAGGATTTGGGTCCCTTTTAGGGGTGCTGTAGGGTTCTACGGTTCCCTTTAAGGCTTCCATAAGGGGGCGGGGGGAGGGGGGGTTGGGGTTATAGAGATTCCGGGGTTCAGGGGTAAGGGTTGTTGTAAACCAGGAGGGTCCATTATCTCTGCTATTATGGAAGTAGGTCCCCCCAAAACCTGATTGGACTGGTCATTTGGGGGTCTAACTCAATAGTATCTTTGGACCCTCTTGGTAACTGTGCTGACCGTGCACATTCCATCTACTAGAGACACCCGCGTTTATGGCTTACGATCTACTGAGCGTCCTGAGCCTGTAGCCCAAAGCCTTAAACGCCAAAGCGTAGGCTCTAAACACTCAAGCTCAGCCCCAAAACTCAAAAAATCCCAAAAGCTAAGGGGCTTAGGGTTTTTTTTTAAACACCTTTTTCCGCCAGCAGAGTCGGGCTTGGGGTTTAGGGCCTAGGGAACCTGTAACATCCTGCGCACAAGCAACTACCTTTGAGGATTGACACCCTCTCCTGCACCAGACTAGGCCCTAGAAATCCTGAGCCGTAAAGCTTCCAAGCATCCCTATGGTACATGGCACCCCTCAGCCCTGACTCACTTCCCAAGCCCAGAACCACCCCCTCCCCAAAAAAAAAATAAAATAAAAAATAAATAAATAATAAATAAATAAATAAATAAAAATAAATAAATAATAAATAAATATATATTTAAAAAAACACATGAGTCCTTAAACCCTGAACCCCAGCAGCCCTGAATCCCCCAAAACCCTCATCTTTCTGCGCATTTTTGGAGATACTTTTGATGGTATAAATCCTGCATTACGTACCTTATAAGGACCCTAAACTATGGGAATTATGGTATATTCTTTACTATGGGTAATTTAGGATTTACATCATCAACCGTACTATGCCCTGAAACCCTTTTGATACCTGAAAACCTACATATTTAGACATGTGGGGCTTTATATTTTCGGAGAGTAGGACTCCCTGGGCCGAGCTGCCGATCCAGACCACGAGGCACCAAAAGCCGAAGAAGAGGAGACCTGCAGACCCCCCAGGGGCCCGGACTTTACTGGGTTTAGGGTTTGAAGTTTAGGGTTTATAGGGTTTTAGGGTTTTATAGGTTTTTAGGGTTTTCGGGTTTAGGGTTTAGGGCTTTAGGGTTTTAGGGCTTAGGGTTTAAAGCTTAGGGTTTAGGGTATATTTGGGGGATCATGGGACTTGGGAAGTATGGTTATAAGATGTTACAAGTTATAAGAACCTGAATTGGGGGGTACAAGTTGTTCTAAGCATAGTTGCCCTACGTACAGCCCTCGGTACTAAGCCCCATGATCCTTTAAGGTGCGTTTAAGCGTGGGGGGATTAAGGCTTACAGCATGCAGGGCATGGGGTATAGGTTTTAGCAGGTTCAGTATAGGGTGTAGGGTTTACAGTGTAGGGTTTGGGGTACAAGGGGCCTGAATAGTTTGCACTATAGGGTGTCACAAGGTCTGACAAACTTTAGTTTGCCAGTCCAAATGATTTGTAGAGTTTTAGCTAGGTAAGATAGCGGCCTGAAAAAAAAAACAAGGTTCTGGCAGAAAGCATGGTTACGTAGCGACAGGGACTGGCTATCAGTACTGGGTAATCAGACTCCTATATAACCCTAAACTCCTATATCATAGTGCTGGGTACTTTCAACATCCAGTAATTCAAGGTTTATACCTTGAATCATGTTCGGGATCCTGCTACAATTCAGGGTATATTCCAACATTAAGACCCTAAACCCTACACCCTAAACCGATATTGCAAGGTCTATGGGTTTTGGGTCCGTCCTGAGCGTGGGGGGTTGTAAGATTCAAGGGGATCTCTCAGTTCGACAACCAAGGAGTGACGGGTGAGCGGGTTTCTGTTAGGGTTTAAGGCTATAGGGTTTAGGGTTTAGGGTTTGGGTTTAGGGCTTAAGGTATTAGGGGTGAGGGCAGACAGAACCGCAAACAGCCACTGGCCTCCCCACTGAGAGAGAATGGTCTTCACTGTGGAGCGCTCCTGGCAAAGAGCATATAATCTGCTTCTCCAGCTTAGCCTTGGTATCCTAAATCCTAAACCCTGGACCCTATAAACCCTAAACCCCAAATAGTAGGCTCTTGCGTGCCCAAACCCATTCAGAATGTACTTTTTGGAAGCTTCATCCCTGCTGTCAGCATACTTGATCTCTTCGGGTAAGGCTCTGGGGATTTTGAGGTCCCAGATATAGGGTTTAGGGTTAAGGGCTTTAGGGGTTAGGGTTAGGGGTTTAGGGTTTAAGGCTTTACCGGGGTTTAGTGTGTAAGGGCTGTATATTGGAGTATGGATGTTAACGTTGTCGGCCCAAAACCCAACCTCCAGTCGAAAGCGCACGAAACATGTCCTGTGCAGGTTCTGCAAAACCCGTGCTCGTAGCAAAAATCCTGAACCCGAAAAACAAGAAATCCTAAACCCTGCATCTTCAACCTCTCTAGACCCTAAACCAACCCTTACTTTCAAGAGACACTTAAAACCCTAAATCACATGTCTGGCCTAGCTGTTCCATTAAACATCCGACATCCGAAACGAAACCCCCGAAACCCTGAAGCCCGAAACCCTGAACCTGTGAAAGGCGCCTGGTTGTTCCAATAGTCTTTCTGCTCTTTGAGCTTCAGCGTGACTTGCTCGGGAGTCTCAGGGGGGACTTTCTTCTCCTCCTTCCTTGGCCAGGGCTCCAATTCCAAGGGTTCCTGTATAACCCCTAAACCCCCAAACCCCATGAAGCCCATACATCCCCAAACCCCTAAGCCCATAAACCCCCTAAACCCCTACGCCCCTAAACCCTAAACCCCTATGCCCCTAAACCCTAACCCCCTGAACCCCTAAACCCCTAAACCCCCAAACCCATGAAACCCTAAATAGGGGTGCTCTAGGGAGCTATGGGGGGCCTCTGAGGCTTAGGGGGTCAGGAACAGGGTTCGCGGTTCTTACGCTACTTCTTGGTTTAGGGCGCAGGGTGTGAAGGTTTAGGGTTTTAGAAGGTCTTAGGATTTAGGTATCCTGGTTCTGGATTAGGGTGTCATGCTCTTTGTTTGGGTTTACCCGAAGGGTCCTAGTTATCCCTCGGGAGGGTCCGGAATCTCCTGAGGTGACGCTCTATGGAGTCTTAGAAACCAGTCTTGATGGTCCCAACGTTGGGGCCATTGGGGTAGAGTTGGAGCGTTGGAGTGTTAGCACTCGTGAGATTTGTGCTGGGATATGCCAGGACCGCACTCGAGTCCAACATCTTTATTGAATGGGAATAATGCCTCAAGTCAGCGAATTCAAGCCCCTTATCTTTGTGCTATTTTCACTACTAACCCTAAACCCTAAACCCTAAACCCCAAACCCCAAACCCTAAACCCTAAACCAAAGCTAAGGGAAATCAATCTCTCCCCGAGCTCTCTAAGCACCCGGGCGCGGGAGTGGAGGCGAAAGTCCGAATGAAAGGCCGGCCGTGTCGCCTCCGGGGGCCGCTGGCGTCACGGCTTTAATCAAAACAGGCGGGATTAGGGGTTTAGGGTTTGGGGTGTAGGGTTTGGGGTTGAGGGTTTAGGTTTTAGGATTCAGGGTTGAGGGTGTTGGGGGGGTTGAGGGTTTAAGAGTTCAGGGTTTTAGGGTATGATGATGGTTGATGAGGGATCTCTCAAGGTTCTTTAGGCTGGTGCGCTCGGTGCCAAAATTAGCCATGAGTCGTTTGAGCCCCCTTCTTGAGGAGGACCTCGGAGAAAAGCAGTGTCTTCAGAACTTTCCTTGCTTTACAAAAAGGGTTTGGGTTTTAGGGTTTAGGGTTTTCCATGAGGACCTGTAAGACCGACGAACATTCCAAGATTGGTGCTGGGACAGGGGCATCTTCGAGCGAGCCTTGGTTGCTAGCACTTGGAGTCTAGGGGTTTAGAGTTTAGGGCACAGTTCTTCTTTGGAGACTTCCTACGGGCGGTAGACGATGGTTTTGATGTTGTCTATTACACTTACACCATAAATGAAAAAGACAACACAAAAGGAAAAATGAATGCTGATGAATACTGCAAGTGCCCATTCACCCCTGCAAACCACCACAAACTCCTCAAGAAGCCACGCAACTTCAAGCACCCTTTCAGGCGACCCCTTTGGAAACCCTGAACCCTGAACTCACCCTTTAAAGGGAAGATAAGCAAAACCACAAAAAAGCACCTATAGCTCCTGATGTGGGGCAGGGTGTAAACGGTTGATGTTTGTACAGCGCACTTCAACCCTCAGGCGCGATAGCCTGCCCTGGCATGATTCTCCCGAATAGCGGAAATTGGGTTTAGGGCCGAGGGTTTATAGGGCTTAGGGCTTAGAGGGTTTAGGGTTTACAGGGTTTAGGGCTTATAGGGTTTAGAGCTTATAGGGTTTAGGACTTATAGGCTTTAGGATTTCATTGTTCAGGGTTTATGGTTATGACGCTCCGAATAACAGTAAATGTGCTGGTGGTAGCATGACAAGAGCGAGAGTCAGAACCATAAACCATTAGACAGAACCAGCACATATCAACTAATGGCTATATATATATCGATCAATAGGCCACACCGGCCAACCCTGACACCAACCCAAACACTGAACCCAAACCCGCAACCCGAAATCCAAAACATAAAAAAGCAACAAAAACAAAACACATCCTTAGAGGAACCCTTCAAAGAACCACCTGGGGAGCCATTAAACAAATCCTCAAACCCCGCCCCGAATCCCAAACCCTAAACCCTAAGCCCATGCTTTGTATTACAGGACCCCCTTCAAGGTTCAGGATTAAGGGTTCATTCAAGGAGCCTGACAATCCTCTTGAAGGGACCTTGAAATGAACCCTTAGAATCCCTGATCCAAACCTTTAACAGGAATGACGGAGCCCTTTAAAGGAACCCCCTAAACCCTAAAAGGAAGGGAACCCTTGAATCCCTTGAATGAACCCAGTACATGGGAACCCTTTAAAGAGACCTCCTGAGCATCTCAAAAAAAAAACAAAACCCTGTTGGTTTAGGGTTTAGGGTTTAGGGTGTAGGGCCAAACTTGATGGGCGACGCAAACTGAACACTAAACAAAAATACCGAAAATCCGGAACCCTAAACCCTACACGCCCATCCTTTTAGGGGAACCCTTTAAGGGATGCCTGAAAATTCTTTATAAAGAAATCAGTTCGAAACTACCCTTAAAGGGCCGTTTCAAATCCTGGGGCCCGGCCCTTCAAGGAACCCTTAAAAAGGGACCTGTACCCTAAACCCTCAACCCTAAACCCTATAAGCCCAAAACCCAAAACCCTAAGCCCGAAACCCTAAAACCCTTAAAGGGCCTTTGAAAAGGAAACCTTAAAACAAAAAAACAGGCCCACCGATGGCTGCTCAGAGTCGCTGCTTGGATCGCACGACCTGCAGAAGTTCTTAAAAATCGACACTATTAGAGGCTTAGAGGTTCCTGACCCAATTATGTAGGTATATATGCGCATGTGTGTATGTATATCTCTATATATATATACATATATTTATATATTTATATATATATATGTGTCCTCTAGTCTGTAATATATCATGAACAATACAGGATCTATAATTTTGCTTGCTTGTTGGCCGAAGGGAAAACTGCTAGGACCTATTCCGACCCCTATATTAAGTTGTATTTATGGCTTGGTGATTCGGGTCTAGCGGTTGGTGGCATTGAGACCTTCATGAGAGGTTGAAGGAATTTGCAGAGCTTTAGTCTGCAATTTCAGGGCCTGGGAGACGAACTTGGACCTCAGGGAGCAAACCCCACACCCTAAGCCCAAGACAAACTTTGGGGAACGTCCAGTGGTGTAGCTTCTCAAAAATGCGGTATCAGGCTCGCACATGCTGTGATGCACAGAGACTCCAAACCCGAGTAATGAGCAATTCACGAATTTAGACCCTAGAATCCAGCGTCCTTTGATTGTGGAATATATGTCAAATTCTTGCATGAACCCTGATATGGCTCAAGGTCTATATTCCTGAATTGCGGGGTCTTTGGAATCTCTGGATGCACAGAAGCCTGGGCTATTTCAGAACCCTAAACCCGCTCTTTGTTATTGCGCTTCGAAGGACCAAGGCTTACTGGCTTACTTGTTACTAGAAGGGGTTCTGCATGAGACGGGCTATTTGGGGGTTTCCGAAAATAGGGGGACCCTAATATAGTACCCCAAATGGACCCCAAAATAAGGTACCCCCTTTTTTTCAGAAACCCCCCCATTTTAAACAAACCGCATTCCCGCTGCCATCGGCGCCTCTGATGCCACCGGCACATCGGGCCTTAGCAGGGGAAGAGTACGGGCTATGCGAAGGTATAGGGTTTAGGGTTTAGGGCTTGCCCATAGGCTCCTTAGTAGTTCCTTTTTGGGATTACCTTGTAGGATTCTAAATATGTATGAACCACCAAAAAGGATCTACTTAGGAGCCTATGGGTAGGGCTGAATCTTGGTGTCAAAACACCCAGGACGTCAGGGCGAAGCGGCCGCAGGGCAGGGGCCGAGACGGAAAGCCCAGGGCGTTGGATGGGCACCAAGGCTGCAGCGTACTATGCGGCTTACAGTTTGGAGAATATGTGGCTGCAGGCCCAGAAGCCTACTACATAAAGAAACCATAAATGAGAATCCGAAGCAGGTCGGGGGGCTACAGGCAAGTACTAAGTACGTGGCACCCTTATTGCAAAGGGTCAATTTCAAGCTTTAGGCGTAGGTGTAAGCGAAAAAGTTCGAGGGGTTCAAGATCAGGGCTTAGGCATTGCCTGGTTTCACCCAGCATACCTGTTTTATCACCGACCCAACATGAAGGCGCAAGCTGTAGGTTTGCCATTGCCGAAGCTCCCAACCCTAAACCCTAAACCCTACATCTTGGCTCCCATGATGTCTCTTGGCTCCGGCTTGCTATCCTAAACCCTGAACCTGAAATCCTAATGAGCGAGGCAATCAGATAGACAGGGCCGAAAGGGGTCCAAGGCTGTCATGCAAAAAGCCTTCATGGATGCCGTCTCTCAACTTAAAGACAAAACTCCCATGGACAAACCAGATGCTTAAGCAAATGTTGAGTTGAGGGTTCAGGGTTCTTAAACCCAAAGCCCCAAAAACCCAGGGATCAGGGTTTATGGCTTACGGGGCATACCCCACATTCCTGGCCAAGCTCCCAGCCATCTTGGGCAACAGCATGGCTGAGCCGAAAAACCGAAACTACGGCTGTTCCTCCTTCTTGGGAAAAGCCTTTTTAGGGTTTAGGGTTTAAGGTTTAGGGTTTAGGGGTTTAGGATTTAATTTCCTTTTGGGAAACGACGGCAGTGGACTAAACAATAGAAAGAACATCTATGTTCATGCACGGCCTGGCGGAGCGCTCTTTGACAATCACCCCCTCTTAAGGAATCATACAAAATAAAACATAAAGTCCTTCTGACAATCTTGTTTCCGAGACTGGGTTGTTGATCCTAAACCCTAAACCCTGCTTGAGCGGCCTTGCCGGGGCTTCGAGCTTGTGGCTGGGACTTCGGGTTTGGGGTGCAAGGTGTGGAGTTTCGGGTTAGGGTATGTTAGGGTTTAGGGCCTAGGGTTTAGCTCACCGTCATACCTGGAGAATAAGAGCTGCGGGTGTCATGACTTCAGCGGACATGCTCTTGCTGCTGATGCCAGGGGTGCTCCGTTGCCCCAACGAAACTAGGTAAACTAAGCCCACCCTAAACCCAAAACCCTGAACCCGAAGCCCTAAGCCCCAAATCCTAAACCCCAAGCCCCAAACCCTAAACCGGTAAACTAGGCGTTCGGCACCGCAACGAGGAGCCGGAAGCCCCGATGTCGCATAACCTGACTCCGAAACTCCGCTATAACCAGAACCCCAATCCAAAACTGGGCTCCGGTTAAGGAATGTAATTTATGTTGCCATGAATAAACAATGAATGTACTTTATGTTGCCATGATAGATAATAAATAACAATAATGATAATCATCATCATCATAATCATAATCAACATCATAATCATAATCATAATAAACATAGTCATAATAAGAATAGTGATCAGTAAATGATGAAAACATTTCTTTATTGCGGTAACTTCGAGTAAATCCCGTGACAAAAACGAGTAACCCCAATCAACACCTTACTACCCAGCAGCCACATCTCCATCCTAAATCCTGGAAACCCTGAAACCATGAAACCCGAAACACTGAACCCCTGAAGCCCTAAACCCAGCCTGAACGACCCCTGAGCCACAACTCCACCCCAGCACAGACCCTATACCCTAAAGCCCTAAACCCCCAAGTCCAACCCGAACTGCGTGACTCAAAACCCCGAAACCGAAAACAAAACCCTGTAACGCTATGTATGAGACATCCCAAGCCGGATGACGGCTGCTTTTGTGCAAAGAAGCGCTCTGTGCAAGGACGGCGTCGTGCGGTTGTCGTGTGGCTGCGGAAAATGGAGTGAAAGTCTTATAGGCTTCGATGAGGGTTCAAAAAGGGGTTCTACGAGCGCCCAAAACAAATTCCTGTCAGGGTTCTATACGGGTATCTGTGGTTTCCATACAGGTTCAGAAGGATGTGGGTGTAGTCTGAGGGTTTAGGGGGTCATAGGGCCCAGGACGACTTGGGGGTTCGCGCTTTGAAGCATTTTGGTAAGTGAATTTGGGAGTTTAGGCCTTACTGTTGGGCATTAGGTTTGCATGGCTTAGTTTTGAACTGTTAGTTTTGAACTGTCGTCTAATTGGGATCGGGCTTCTTCTGAATGGTTTTACTGATAGATTTCAATCTAAAGTAACCTAAACCCTAAACCCTAAACCCTAAACCTTAAACTCTAAACCCTAAAGTACACCGAACGATGGGTTCCGGAGAGCCGGGAACAGAGTCTGCTCTATGCCCGAAGTGCCAATCCTACGCCCATGCCAGGTTTAGAGGTTTAGGGTTTAGGGAGGATCGCCGATGTCCTGCAAGTGAACCCAAAGAACCCTAAGTAGTTCCTTTTTGTGGTTTATATTTAGAACCATATATAAGGTTTTCCCCAAAAGGAACTACTTAGGGGCCTACGGGTAACCCGAAGAATCCTAAGTACCTACAAGGCAGAAAGTAGGATTTCTATGGTCAGTAGGAATTAGTATTATGGCTTGGGTAATTGCCCCACCCCCCGGTATAATTATAGCAACCCTTAAAGGAGCCCTTACAGGACCCCTTATAGGAGCCCTTATAATTCCATTCATGGAACCCTTATAGGAGCCCATATAGCTACTTAGTAGGATCGTTTGGTTACAGCTAGGCAAAACCCAAGCGCGGCCACACGCGTGCTCTCGCCGTTCTATGAGGAACTAGCCCACGGCTCCTGCAAGAGGAAGAAGATTACGACTTTAGGGTTTAGGGTTTAGGGTTTAGACTGTCTGGGCTGCGGGCTAGGGTATACCTGGACCCTTAAGAACTTTCCGTTTTGGGGGTTCCTTATTGGGATTTCTGTATGTCCTGCAAAATGTAGATGCTGCGGGGGCTAGGAAGGGATTAGGGCTTAGGGTTTGGGGTAAGGGCTGTGGGATTAGGCTGGCGAATGTCAGGAGTTGAATGGCTCTGAGGTGATAGGGATTAGGGTTTAGGGCTTTGGGATTAGATTTTGGGATAAGAGCTTTGGGATTTGGCTAGTGAATGGTTCAGAGGTGAAGGCTTTCAGGATTTGGGGGCTTAGGCGGTGTGCATGGGGGTGAGGGCTTCATCAACCATGGGCTTATATAGGGCACGGCAATGCTTGGGCACTGTATTATCGTGTTGTCACCTAAACCCTAAGCCCTAAACCCTAGACCCTAAGCGCTAAGCCCTGGACCCTAGGCCTTACAAGCCCTATAGGCCTTCGGAGCCCTAACTTTTGTCGCCGGCTTCGAGTTTGGAGTTTTCGGTTTGCAGTACTCAGGACCAACGTGCGCACTCTCCACAAGGCAGCACAGGGGTTCGGGGGCTTACAGGTTGTTTTAATAGGATGCTACTGTGTGGTGTGTGGTAACTAATAGGATTAATAAGGCTCGTAACGTCGTTTTATGGGACAGCGTAGTGGCGTAGTGTTCTTTGTGGGCTTTTTTGGGATATTACAGGTATACTGATCCGGAGGGATTTATAAGGCTCCTTCATGGCCTTTTGGGGTTTGCGCGGCGGAGCTCTGGCACTGAAATGTGGCAGGAGGCGGGGGCAAAGGTCGGCTATAAACAATGGGCTGCCACGGCATGCAGCGGCCCGCTACAAGGCACTGCCCCCGCACAACACAGCTCTTTAAATTTCGAACGATGAACCCCAAGCAGCTCACGCAACTCAAACCTCACTAGTTGGAGCCAATTGGAGGCTTCGACAGTCAGTGGGGTTGCTATATGGGTAGTTGTTTGAATTGGTAGGGTCCTTTTAATGAGAGTGCCGTACTATTTCTGGGACCTGAAGAGGGACTCTAATTTCGAGAAATTCCCATATAGTACCCCTCCCTTGAAGGAACGCCTATAGCACCCCTTTTAGATCCCTTCAGGGCGCCTTGAAAAGGGGCCTGAACTATCACATGTATCCCAGCTGTGCAACCTTATAGTCGGGGTAGTTCCCGTCTGAGCTGATAAAGCCAACATCCTGCAGAAGAGAGAAGTTGAAGTGCCCCGAACACTGCACCCAGAAGCCCAAATCAATCGCGGCTGGTCGCACAAAGCAGCAACAAGCTGCACAAGCTGTTATTTATAAAACCGTCAAATTCATTGAATCGAACCCAGAGATCGACAGCACAGTGCACTGTCTCATGGATGTTCAGGGCTTAAGTTTAGGGCTTAGGG
>CAJNJA010017674.1:0-10872 GCA_905231915.1 Symbiodinium necroappetens
TTACTAAAACAGAAGAGTAGGAAAAAGGGTACCCTTATTATAAAGAGGCTACTCAGGAACCGTTACACTACTTACACGACTTACACTACCTGCACTGCTTGCACTACTTGCACTACTTGCACTACGCACTTCTCTGCCCACACGTATATCCCCAACACGTTGGTATATACACATGTTACGCAATCATTCCTGCGCTTGCTTCCGGGACAATCGCCGTCGAGTTTGTGAGTGAACCCTAAACCCTAAACCCCTAAACCCTTAAAAGAAACCCTTAAAGCAAACCTTTAAAGGAACCCTTAAAGGAACCCCTAAACCCTTTAAAAAAACCCTTAAAGAAAACCTTTAAAGGAACCCTTAAAGGAACCCTTAAAGGAACCCTTAAAGAGAACCCTTAAAGAAAACCCTTAAAGGAACCCTTAAAGGAACCCTTAAAGGAACCCTTAGGGACCCTTAGGGACGGGCTTTTGGGTTCTCCAGGTCGGAATTCACTGCAGCTGTTTTGCACGCCCGGCCTTGCAGCATGGCATAAACCTGCGACTGCCCCTTTACGCTTCAGGGTTTAGGGATTAGGGATTAGGGATTAGGGATTAAGGTTTAGGGATTAGGGATTAGGGATTAGGGTTTAGGGTTTAGGGTATAGGGATTAGGGATTAGGGTTTAGGGCTTAGGAAAGCAAGCAGAATTTGTGGGTGCTTGAGGCTCGTGCTTGGGAAAGGATTGACTTTATGTTGCCATCGCAGGGATCGACGGCAAATGCTATGCTTGGCTAATTATGGAACCCGTTGGGGTTTAGGGCTTAGGTCCCGCCAGGGTCTAGGGGGATCTCTAGGGTTAGGAAGTCATTCCTCAAAAGCCAATTGTAGGCTTTACCTGGAGAGTCTTTGTGCTGATACCAGAATAAGTTTGAGTATCAGTGTAGTTCAACTATGGCAGGCCCTCTTTGCAAGAACCTCGGTTCTAAAAGGGTTACGGGTCTAGCTGTGATCAGTGTACGGGTTAGTGAATATCTCCGAGTACTTAAAAGGATCACACCACTTAGCAAATAGGTCTAGGCAAGCTCATAAGCTTCGTGACCTGCATTGAGTAGGGTGGTACTTGACAGTTTTCGGGCTTCGAGTCCAATTTCGAAGGGCTTTGCTGCGTGGGGCATATAGGGTTTAGGATTTCAGGCTTCAGAGCTTCGGGGTTAGAGTTGGGGTCATGTTCCGGGCGTGTTGTAGAGCTTATGAACGTGCCAGGCGGAAGAGGTGCAGGGTTTGTCATTGCTAGGCTCCCCAGTAGTACCCTTTTGCCCTTTTTATTTGGGGGGTCTCCTTATTAAAGCCGAATATGAGGAGAAAGGGAACCCTTATCATTAAGGGGTTACTGGGGAACCTAGATTGTCATTGTTTGAGAGCGAGGGGTTCTTGTGTTGGGTTATGTTGGGTTGAAGTTTACTATGGTTCGGGCATTTAACATGCCTTGATCCCGAAACCCCCAAACCTAAACCCTAAACCTTACACCCTCAACCCTAAACCCTAAACCCGAGACTTCCTTGAACCCTTAGCCACTAAGCCCCAAGCGCAGAGGGTTCAGTTTTGTAACGTCGCCTGGAGTGTTTTGGCAAAGCATCTTTCCCAGGTCAACTTGGTTCAGGGTTTAGCTAGGTTCCCGAGTAGTACCCTTCTGCCCTTTTTATTTTGAGGTCTCCTTCTTAAAACCCAATAGTAGGAAAAAGAGTACCCTTATGATTTAGGGGTCACTCTGGAACCTAGTTTGGGTTTAGGGTGTGGCTCTGGGCGCATGCTGTGGAGTTTAGGCTTGAGGGCTGAGGGTTAAGTTTCGGGCTTCGGGCTTAAAGCAGTAAGTGGCGTATGCATCAGGGTTATAAATGAGGTAACTTTGCTCATAATTACTTATATCCGAACCTCAATTAAGGTACTCATGACCTTACTTACTACGTCCCATGATCCTGCAGGCAAGCATGGGTTTCGATTTTTTGCGGCGTTTCGTTGTCGCTGGCAGATGCATAGGGCAGTTTATGGCCAGAGCGGAGGACTGAGGCGAGAAATTCATGCCGTGTTTTGCTAGAAAAGTGTTGCGAGCACCCGGGGTTTGGGGTTTAGGGTTTAGGGGTTTAGGGGTTTAGGGTTTAGGGTTAATTTGAGTGTAAGGTCTGAGGGCCAGAGCCGCTGGGCTGCGGTGACGGCTTTAAGTTTTGGGTCGTCGAGCTTGCGGAGCCTTCGGATTGCATGGCAGATGCAACACCTGATATGCAATCTCTTTCTGGGTAGTTCTTTAACTTAGAGTCCCTTTCCCTTTCAGGGTCCCTTTTATAAGGGCGCCGTACTATTTTAATGGGGACGTCGAACGGGACCGTAGAGAACTACCCCTCTACAGTCGCTTATTGGCTGAAGCCTTAGGGTTTAGGGTTTAGGGTTTAGGGGTTTAGCTTCGCCTAGAGTTGCTTGATTGGCTGAGACGTTCTGGCGTGGGAATTGTTTGTTTTTGACGAAGGCTTGGGGGAACACTCCTTTCCACCTCATACCATACCCGTCGCAGTCCCTCTGTCGTCGTGGCAGAGGATGCCAAGTAGAGGATCTTTCCTCGTTTTGTGTAGTTAGTTAGTGGCTCGGCTGCGGAGCGACCTAAATACTGACCCCTGAAGTTAAGCTCGGTTGGGTGTAAATCCAAACACGAAAACCTACTACAGGGCCTGGAGACTTGCCAACATGATTATTCCTTAGGGTCCTTCTTATCATTACAGTAGAATACGGTTGATGATATAGATCCTGCATTACCCATAATAAGGAATATACCATTATAATTCCCATAGTTTAGGGACCTTAGGGTAATGCAGGATTTCTATCATCGACAGTATGTCCCTAAACCCTAAACCCTAAACCCTAAACCCTACACTAGTCAAAAATACGTGGCCCTGCGGGTCGCCTAGGTGGCCGGAGCTACCGACGGTCGCCTCTTCTGCTGGGATTGCAACATGGGACCCTGGATCTGCAAGCGGATAAATAAGTAGGAGTTTGAATTTCGAGTTTTGGGGGTGTAGGGTTTAGGGGTTTAGGGGTTTAGGGGTTTAGGGGTTTAGGGGTTTAGGGTTTAGGGTTTAGGGTTTAGAATTTCGAGTTTGGCGGTTTAGGGTTTAGGGGTTTAGAGTTACACGGGTCGACAAGTATTACTAATCACGTGCCCTGACCATTACGCAACAGGATGCCTTATACCCGAAACCCCTATTCGGATTACGAAGGCCCCTTACAGCAGTACCAGAGCGAGTTGATGCTGTTGTGTTCGAGATTCAGGGTTCAGCATTTACCTATAGTCTGCATTGCAGTTCCTCTTGGGGGTTACCTTTTGGGATCCCTGGTATAAATTTGGTTTAACCAAAAAAGGGAACTGCAATGGAGACTATAGGTAGGGTGTTGGTGGCTTAAAGTCTAGGTGTCCAGGGATGTGATCTTACGTGGAGCTGCTGAGTCGCCTAAACTCTGAGGCACTACTGTTGATGATAAAAATCCTGCATTACTTCAAGGACCCTAAACTATGGGAATTGTGGTATATTCCTTATTATGGGTAATGCAGGATTTCTATGATCAAGCGTAGGGTTTGGGGCGTAGGGTTTAGGGTTTAGGGGTTTAGGGTTTAGGGGCAAGCCTAAGACATGTTCTTCACTGCTCCTCCTTGGGTGCCGGCGACCTTAAATTACCATAACCGAGTTCTTGTAGGTTCTTAAGAAAAAATCCCAACAAGAAGCTCATAGGGGCCTTACAAAAAATAGGTTTTTGGTAGGTTAAGGAGAGTCTAGGAGTCTAGGGTGCGCAGCACGTGATGTGCGATGGAAGTCTTCAAGAGTTCCGTAAACCCTAAGGCCTAATCTCTAAACCCTAAGCCCTACACCCTAAACCCCAATCCCTAAACCCTAAACCGCAGGAGGGCTATGGGGCTTGTTGGCAGTTTGGGTTTGGGTTGAAGAGGGCGTTTGTTTTAAGGGTTACAGGGTTTGAGGTTGAGGTTTTTTCCGTCGGGAATGCGAATCAAGGCAGAAGGAGTTTCATTGTCATACTAAGAGAACAGTTACTGTCGCCTTCTGCATGCATGCTTGCTTTAATTCAGTGTACACCTAAGTTGGTCAGGTTCTATCGGTTCAAACCCCTGAATTTACAACCCATGAAATCCGACGAGGTGAATAATTGCCAGCATAAACTTATGTTTCCTTACAAAAAGGATACTCTATTCTAATATACTCCAAAATCCTTCTCTAATTATCAACTTCCCTGAATCCTAAACCCCAAACCCCATATTCCCGAACCTTCACAAAGGAGCCCTATTCTATTTATTACGGCTCCTACATAATGAGACGCGACACACGCAACCTCTAAGGCCAACGCCCCTCATCGCCAGTGCCGACAGTGCACAGAACAGACGGTGGTGCAGGGTTTAGGCTGGCGTACTTTTTTCCGAAACCCCAATCCTTCATACAAACACCTAAAGAATCACTAAACCCTAAACCCTAAAGCCCTGAAGGGTTTAGGGTTTAGGGCACCTTGAAGTCCTAAACACCGGCTTAAGGTTTAGGGTTGAGGGTTTAGGGCTAAACCCGAAACCCTAAAGCCCAGGACAGAACCTGTGGCACATCGACAATGCTCACAAGGGCGGAGCTACGTCAGCGTGGGCCTTGGGGTTTACTGGGCTTATACGGTTTATAGGGTTTATCGGGCTTATAGGGATTAGAGAGATAGGGGTTAAAGGGTTTATAGGGTTTATAGGGTTTAGGGTTTGGGTAGGGTTTGGGGTTTAGGGCCAGTAAACCCGCCAGCCTCAATCCTGAAGAGTAATGTACAGGGAATCCCAGCACTAATTGTCCTTTATCCCATTGCCAGTTTTTCGGTGTTTACTACAGGTTTTTGGGTGTTTTTGTCTTTTCCAGTAGAGCCACATGTGGTTTATAAGGAACGAGGATTTCTTGTCATCCAAACCTCTACATAGGTGCTTAGGAGTTTCGGATTACAGTGGCTGTGCCTTCTGTCTTGATAGCGCTTGCCGGCTTGAGCGCATAATTTCGGCGCCTCGCTTCAGTGCAGGATCATGGTTTTCAACTCAGCATATGGAGGGGCTGAGCTTAGGGTTTAAGGTTTAGAGTTCAGGGTTTAGGGTTTAGAGTTTCGGGTTTCGAGTTTAGGGTTTAGGGTTTAGTTATACAGGACTCCTTAGCAATATTGGTGAGTGTATATTCGGCGTGTCTCATTCATGGACATTCTAGCATCGCAAAGTAAACTCACGCGGGAGTTTGAGAAAACAAGGTGCCACAACATGCGCCCTCTCATGTTTGACGTCCCAAACTCAAAAACGACTGGTCCCTGATGGAAAGAAGAAGCTGTGCATAGACTCGTAGGAGCCACGGTCAACATAAAGGGGTAGCTAGGCCCCTGTTGGGGAAGGATGTAGCAGTCGATGCGAGGTCCTGTTTTAGGAGCCATGCTGTTGGGTTTTTTTCGTGCTACTGGAAAAGAAGTTTATGCGGGTTTTTAGTGTTGGTCAGGCATTTCGGAGTGAGCTCCACTCCTGCATCCCATATCTTTCGGGTTAACACCGCAGATTTGTAGGGAACTATACCCTAAACCCTAAACCCTAAACCAAAACCTGAATTGCAGACCCTATTAGGTCCCTTCAGCGGTGGTTTCAGCTTTCAGAGTGTGGCCCTTAAGCACTACGGCCGAAGCCCCAACATCTTCACCCCGAAAGCATCATATAGAAGCCTAACTACTTAGCTTTAGTATCCCTTAGGTTGACCGCATGTGAAAGAGTTGTTCTGGGGTTCTGGGCAATTAATCCCCTAAACCCTAAACCCCAAACCCATCATTACTGCACTTCTTCCCAGGGTTCCCTGTTAGAAGTATTAGACTAGAATATACACCCAAACCCTCTTCTATGTCTTAAGGCTCCATGTTAGTCTCTTGAAGCATGTCAGGCGAATCATTGATTCGGGGTGCATGCGCATATGTTTCGATGCCAGGAGTCACTAGTATCTAGTAGAATCCTTCAGCCCTACATCCAAAACCCGCTACACCCCATGCTAATCCTTTTCGCAGCTATCGAAACTTGAAACGTTACAGCTCTGACATCAAACAATCCAGGACATTTTTCTTGAACTTGAGGTCAAGCTCTCCAGCAACGTTCGCTTCGTAGTCTCTGGCGGTACGGAGGGGGTCCTCACCTCAGGAAACACTCTGCGTGTGTGTTTGTGTGTGTGTGAGTTTTGAGGCTTATACTTGTAGTGTCATCGGGCGGGGTAGACGATGTAAGGGCTTTGTAGCGGTGTATATACGTTACTGCACGGCTTTATTGCAGGATCATGAGACTTAGTCTCGAGGTCATAGGCACTCTCGTGCTAAAACCCCAAACCCCAAACCCCAAACTCGTAAACCCCCAACCCTAAACCCCTAAACCCCTAAACCCCCCTTAACCCCGAAACCCCTAGACACCCAAACCCACAACCTAAAAACCTCTAAACTCCCTAGCCCCAAACTTTACGGTCCCTGAGCCTGGAAGGGTTCAGTGCCCGGCTGAAGAAGCTAAGTTAAGTAGGGTTTAGGGTTTAGGGTTTAAGGTTTAGGGTTTAGGGTTTAAGGTTTAGGGTTTAGGGTTTAAGGTTTAGGGTTTAGGGTTTAGGGTTTAGAGAAAGGCACTTCACAGGATAGACGGGCTTTACTGCCGCTTCCTCCGCAGGGTAGTGAAACTACCGGAATTTTTTATGCATGTCAAGGATATACCTAACCCTAAACTCTAAACCCTAAACCCAATAAACCCTAAACCCAGTCGTGTATACCAGAGCTGCAAAAACCACAGCTTCCAAAGGGTTCCTCCAAAAATCGGGCTCCGAACTGATGTGGGAGTTTCCGAAAGTGAGGGGTACCTTCTTTTGGGGTCCTTCATAAGAAGGATCCTACCATTTTGGGGTACTATATTAGGGTCCCCTGTTTTCGGAAAAAACGGAAAAAACCATGTCTTTGCTGCCCCAATTACTGATCCCATCCACAACGTACTTTTCTCAGCAATATGTCACCAAGGGCCCAAGAAGAGGGAGAGGGTCTGGATGGTTGGAGGTTACAACCAAAAGAGAGTTCGCTTACTGAGTGGAGAACCGACCTCACCGCTTGAACCCCTCACCACCAGTATATAGGCATAAAGCGATAGTTTGGCACCTTTTCTTCCGGTCAAGCGCCAAAGTGCGACAGACCACGGCGCACACGACATTAGCAAAAAAAAGGGTTTAAATAGGGCCCAAATCTGAAAGCCTGGCCTTCTTTTCGTAAGGTCCATTGTTCATTCCTCAGAAAAGTCCGCATCGAAGGAATACCACCCAACTTCCGGCATTGCATCTTTGGAATTATCGCGTCACTAAGGGAATCTACGCTGGCTGGGTCTTGGGCTTAAAGTGCGGTCGAGGTCTTGAAAAACAAGAGTTTCACTGGAAAGCCCCAACGCATTTATTCTGAGTCTACCCCAACACCTTCTTCTACTCCTAAACTTGTTTAGGCACCAGCACAAACAGGAAAACACCATCTAGAAGCCCTCTAAACCGCAACGCCAACATGAAAACTCATAAAACCACCCTATGCTTTCGTTAACCCTAAACCTTTCATTCAGAGCCCGAATGTTTCAGATGTCTTAAAGTAACCCTCAACGCAACCCTTGAAAGAATTCTGCAATAGACAGAGGGCTCTAGTCTTCACTGTTGCAGCCTGCCGTGCCGAGGAAATCCGCGTGTGGGAGCTGAAGACGCGCGGTGCCCAAGACCTGTATCCTATGTACCATACTTAGTTCTCCAAGACCCAAGCTTTAAAGTTTTTGGGCTCTTATAGTTTAGTAATCATATTTTTTATCTGAAAATTAGCACTTTCTTTCTGTGACTTATTGGGCATAAGGCTCTCAATAACAAATGCTGTAGCCACTTCGTCCGAAACAACTCTATGTAGCCTAGTCTAGCGCCCCAGTCAGTCCCCTGGTAGTAATGTTGCATCGTACCCCCACAAAAACCCTAAACCCTCAACCCTAAACCCTAGGTCCCTACGGTTGATGATATAAATCCTGCATTACCCATAACAAAGAATATACCGTAATTCCCACAAGTTTAGGGTCCTTAAGGTAATGCCGGATTTCTATCATCAACCGTAGGTCCCTCCCGCCTTCGAGTCGGCACCTCCGGAATTCAATCTAGTCTGGCTCAGGGCTTTAGCCCTTTCTGGTTAGAACGGAGGCAGCTCAAGATACAACTTGGCTAATGCATAGGGTTTAGGGTTTAGGGTTTTATACCCTGATTACTAACCCCCCCTTTGTTGATGAAGATGATAGTAGGGATACTAAGATTATGATTAAGGCCCTCAAGGAGATTGGGTGTATTAAGACAGAAGCCGTGATCCGGTTTCAGGTCATACATATCCTTGGAAATGGGTTCTGATGCCTACAACCTATCACTTGCCTGGAAGTTTTAACCTTTTGCTTTCTTTGGGTATATGCGGGAGCCAGTAATACTCAGGTTGTGTGTAATGTTAAACGCGGGATCATCCGAACTATCTCCGGCGAAGGCACTTCTGGCACCAACGTTTTCTTCATTGTTTTGAATCCCATATCCCTGCCCTGGGCATAAAAACTCGCACTCGCGAAACCCGAATTATTCGACCCCCGAAGCCGTCACATCATCAGCTGCAGAGTAGTGCCCTTCAGGTTTGAGTGTTTGAGATACAGGGTTTCGGGCTTCATTTAAAGTAGACTTTCGTGTTTGCTAGCTTCAGTGGACTTTCTGTTTGGTACCTTGTCGCCCAGACCTCTCAATTGATCCCACAACATAGCGCACCGTATCCGGAGCTCAAGCCGAGGGCTTGGGATTTAGGGTCTAGGGCTTTGGGTTTAGGGTTTAGGGAGGTCTAGGAAATGGTTGGAACAGGTTATCGATGCTGAGCAGACCAAAAGTATAAGCCCGAAACCCTAAAGCCCTAAGCCCCAAAACCCTAAACCCGAAGCTCCAAGCCAATGGAACCCCAAAGACCAGAGCTTCGGCTTCAAGGCAAGCCCCCACTTGCAGGGTCGGGGGAATTAGTAAGTAGGTAATAAGTAGACTTATAAGTAACCCAAAAGGGACTCTAATTGAGGTTATGCTACTTGTAAGTCTGCAGAATAGCTACTGACTAAGTCCCCCGACTCTCCAGCAAACCCTCATGCCCTGATTCCTAAATCCCCCTCCAAAGAGCGTGCGAGCCCATGGCGCACAAGAACCTGCGCGGCTGCAGGAAGCCGAAGAGGGAGTCCCTCAGGCGAGTCTAGCGGAAACCCTGAACCGTAAACACTGGATCCTAAGCCCTAAAACCCTGAACCCTAAACCCTAAACCCTAAACCCCTAAACTCCTAAACCCTTAACCCCTAAACCCTAAACCCTGAACCCTGAACCCTAGACCCTAACCCTAAGCCCTAAACCCTAGAGTCTAAACCCTAGAGTCTAGCGCGACATTTCTGGGGTTTCAGGATTTTGGGTTCTGTGATCTAACCCTCCAAGAAACAACAACATGTTCTTTTTGACGGGGTCCCTTATTCTGAATTCCTTATTCATGTCCTAGCACGGTGGGTTCGGGGGGTTAGGGTCGTGATTTGTGGGCTTTAATCGGCATAATTTAATATGGGGGTTTCCGAAAATTAGGGGACCCTAACACAGTACCCTAAATAGTAGGATCCTTATTATAAGGACCCCAAATCCCATACACAGCCTTTGGCAGGTTTGGCCTTTGAGGGTTTCGCAGGAGCTTTGCTGAACAAGGGTCCTCCCCGCCGCTTCGATCCAAAGTTGTCTAGAGCCTTTAGCCTTAGAGCCCGAAGCCCTAGACCGTTTGGTTGAGGGTTTAGGGTTTAGGGGTTTGGGGTTTAAGGTTTAGGGTTTAGGGTTTACGGTTTAGGGTTTAGGGTTTAGGGTTTACCCTAAACCCTGCACCCTAAACTTAGCCCGGACTTGAATTCTCCCCTAACCCCAAGCCCTGTCTCGACACCTCGGCCCTGAATCGTCAACCGTAAAGCCTCCACTCTACACTCGTACATACTCCAAAACACTGGGTTGTGGAGTACGGTGCTGAATACTGCTTTTTGGGACCTGTTCCTTAATAGGAGCCGCTTGTTCCTCTTTGGTTACTTCAAAGACCGGAACAACCGCACCGAATCCAAGACCATTTGGCACTGAGTTCCTTCCAGACTTGTGTTTAAAGACTGCACGGCGTCAGGATTTGCCAAAAATCATCCTCCGATGTGGCTTGTTTGTCTTTTCGGAGTTCAGTCCCTAAACCCTGTTATTTCGGCTACTTCTAGGTTCCCGAGTAGTACCCTTCTGAGACCTTTTTATTTTGAGGTCTCCTTCTTAAGCCCCAATAGTAGGAAAAAGGGTACCCTTATGATTTAGGGGTCACTCAGGACCCTAGACTTAGGGGTTTAGGTTGCGGCTCTTAGGGTTTAGCCCTCGATGCTAAACCCGACTCCCCCCAACCTGCAGTCCGGTGTTTTCCTGCCGATAGGCACGGCTTAGGGTGTAGGGGGCTTAGGGTTTAGGGTGTAGGGTTTAGGGTGTAGGGCTTAGGGTTTAGGGTTAAGGGTGTAGGGTTTAGGGTTTAGGGGTTTAGGGTTTAGTGTCACAGTGCCACGGCGCGCCCCACCCATGAAGTGGTCGTGGGTCGCGCCGTCTTCGTAACGTGGAACCCACCCACAACCGCCCGAAGCAGGACTAGAACGGGTTTTGTGTTCCGCTTCTTCCCCTTCGCCGTGCTGCACCAGCCGAACAGATGTGGTCACAGGGACATCAGAGTGATGTGTCACAGTAGCAGCGACGTCCTCGCCCGTCCTCGAGCC
>CAJNJA010017675.1:283-36083 GCA_905231915.1 Symbiodinium necroappetens
GTAGGAGTAGGAGGAGGAGTAGGAGGAGGAGTAGGAGGAGGAGTAGGAGTAGGAGTAGGAGTAGGAGTAGGAGTAGGAGTAGGAGTAGTATTAGTATTAGTATGAGTATTAGTAAGTATTAGTGTTAATTAGTATCCGTATTAGTGTTAGCACTTGTGATAGTATTCGTCTGATCTTATGATTGTGGCGGGGGATGGTGGTTGTGGGGGAAAGGGGGGGGGTGGTAACCCACCCAAGCTTCAAGCTACCGCTCCCACAAGATTGAGAACTCTCACACTGTACTGCATATTCGGTTCGGTTTTCTGCACAAGAAGTGCACGGCATCCCTTTGCCTGAATACGGCATCTATGTCGCAGCATACTTTCCGGCCGACACAACGGCATCGAATGCTTCCGAGAGCGTGGTTTTGTGAGCAACCAGATGATAAAGGAAATCTAGGCTAGGTCCGTTCTAGGACTTTAGGATGCCCTGCTAATCCACAAAACTTGCATTCATGCCACAAGGGACCAAGCCATGACAAAGCAATGCACAAGCAATGCAATTTCCATTTGTAAGCAACGTCGACAAGCATATGAGCAATATTCGGCCTTTATCTCCGTTTCAGTGGAAGTTGCTGCAGAGTGTGCGGCGCAGAGAAGTGGATCCCTGCTCTGTGAATCGGCATGGGCACCTTGAATCATTGCATGAGGCGCGCTGTGCTCGGCTTTCTGATACTGCATTGGCAATGTCAGCTGCAGCTTACCAGCGTGCCTTGGCCCCGACCTCGGAATGGCGTCCGAGAGCTTCTGGGCTTGGCATGGCTTAGCATGGCTTGGCTTTCTCGCTCCGGACAGGTGTTGACCTGCAGTTGGCACTGTGAACAGCGCCTCCAGTCCTTCCTGATGACAAAGGCAAGGGCGGCAAGGAATTTGCTTTGTTCACGTTCTCGCGCAGTTCGTGCAGTCGCAGGGCAGCCCGACCGAGCGGTCCCGCTCCGAAGTCAAGGCTTGAAGCTGTTCGCACTCGTGGCTGTCCGAGAGGGCGTTTTCGTGAGTTGTCAGGAGCAGTCTTGTTAAGTCCACGAAGCCCGCCAAAGTCATGTCTTAGAGATGGCAGCTCACTATGTACAATACGTATACATATATATATATACATCTATACATATATATATACATACATACATACATATAACAGAATGTAATGAAATATAACATAATATAATACAATATTATGCATATATGTATATACACACATACACACATAAAACGTGTATGTATGTGTGTATATATATATACACATATACTGTATGCACATATATATATATATTACCCCCAAAAGTCTATGCATTCAATATGTTTTCAGCTCTTTCCACTCGCGATCATCTTCTCATGACCATCCTTCCACCCACGATCGTCTCCTCATGACCGCGCAAAACCCTCCTTCCAGTCACGAGTCTCAGATCATCTCGTCATGACAGCACAAACGGACCATGTTGAAATCCAATACGGCCCAATATTTCAATATGGTCTTGTGGAGGGCCACATCAAAATATTGATCCACATTGAGTTTCAATATGGCGTGGCGAATCCAAGATCCAAGATTCCCTAAAACTCTTGGGGAGGAAACTTGGATCACGGATCTTGGATCCGCCATATTGGAATTCCGAATGGCCTCTTTCATTATGGCTTATGGCCTCCCCGAATCCAAGATTCCTCCCAGGAGTCCTGTGCAATCTTGGATCTTCGATCAGCCATATTGAAAATTCAATGTGTTTCAATATTTAGATGTGGTCCTCTGCCCTTCTTTGGTATTGTTATCTCCGCGGCTCTTGTGACAGTCTGCATGCGCATACCTTCTGCAGTCTGCATGTGCATATCTGCTACATGTGTATAGCAAGTCAGATTGAAGAAATAGCGTCATTCACGTTGCAGCCCTTCGTGTCTCAAAACCGCTACTCCGCTTGGCGCGCTATTTCACATAATTCGGACATGTCGGCAACTTTACAATATATCCCAATTATCCGAAATGAGCTATTCCACACATAACTTGATTTAACTTGGATAATTTGGCTATTTTGAAAACCTTCCGAATTATCCGAAATGAGCTACTTGTAGGATTTCGGATAATTTTGATGTGCTGCGTTTTCCAAAATGAGGACACCTCTCGCAAGCACCAACTTTCTTATAGGCTATAGGGTAAATACAAGGCATGCCCGGGTAAATACAAGGCATGCAGGGAGTATCATATATAAGGGGTATCGTACCAGGTATTCTACAGAGTTTTCCAGATGGTACCTTATATAGCATGTATGCAAGGTGTTCTATAGCGCCTTCTATTGGGGTATTTTAGAGGGTATCCCATGAAGTATTGCATAAGGTATTCTGTAAGGTGTGTATACAGGAAGGTTTTCGACAAGAGTATCCTGCAGGCTACAGGGTCTTCAATAAGGTATATCTAGGGTATATAAAGGATGTTCTTTGAGGGTTTACCTAGGGTATTCTAAAGGTATTCTGCAAGGTATTCTAAAAGCAACTCGCCTGGATTCCTGATGTGTTTCATGCAAATCCCTCATTCAACAAGCTACAATGAGGACTGCGAAGGGTTGCTCGATACCAAACTTTGCGAAGGTCTTCCTTTCAGAAAATTGGTTCCATCGAATTTCTGTCTTCCGAAGGGTTTCTTCAGTACGTTGGTGCTATCCAACCGCTGTGTTATCCGTTGCAAATTCGGACAACAAACAGGGGTTTGATAGCACCAAATACTTTTGTGCGGAGGTGTCGATCCACAAAATTTGGTGCCATCGAACCGCTGCGTTTTCCGAACATGAGGGCAGCGAAGGGCGGCCCGATAGCGCCCCATTTTCTGCAGGGTGTCGCTTCAGAAAATGTGCTGCTGTTGGAACTTCTGCACAGTTTGTAGAAAGGGTGTTATGTAAGGCATTCTATAGGCAATGCTTCTAGATTCCCGGTTTCTTGCTTAACAATCCCTTATTCAACAAGCTTAAACTTACATGGTGTATTCTCGGATGTTGGCTCTTCGTGGTTTTCCTTATTTAAATCGTGATCCATCGGGTATGCTATAAGGTATTGTATACGGTAAACAAAGGGTATCCCAAAAAGTATTCTAGAGGATATTCTACAGTGTGTATGTATGTATGTATGTATGTATGTATGTATGCATATATAAGCGTCTCGGCTTGGTGGCCCCCTGGACAGTGTAGGGCCGAAAGCGACGAATGGCATGCGGCGGTCCATGGCGGGCTCCTCGTCGGACTCTTCTGAGTCTAGTTATGAGTTCTTTGACGCTATGGCTGATGATGATTCCGATGACGCTGCTGGAAGTGGACGGGAGAATGATGATGATGCGCGAGCACAGGCAGCGATCGATGCATCAGAGGCCCAAGCGGCTCGCAGACATGCCATCCGGGCCAGATCTATGGCATGGGTCAGGAACCAGGCTACGCAGCGACTCTGCTACCAATACCTGGCGCAGCAACTGGCGCGTGACGAGCTCAACCAGAGGCGCTCCACCCAGCTTTTGGCGTCTTTCCAGAGGAAGGTACAACAGCATAATGCTGACTGGATCGTCGAATTTACCTTGCCACAGCTGCCGACTCCTTACAGCGACAATTTGCGAACAGATCTGCAGATGCTGCGCGACATGTTGGACCAACCAATACCGTGCAATGACCTTGTATGGATTGCGGGTGTGGGCCAGGCCCACCACCCACCTCGGCCTTTGGTGCTGCGGAAGTTACAGCTCCTTGTCGTCCCGAGGCTGGAGAGACTCCTGCTTCTGGATCCGGCACGCGAGTATGCTGAAAGCGTCACCCGCTGCTTTGACCTCGGGTTTTATCAGGAGACGATTTCCAACGCCTGGCCTTTCCTGGACAGCACCGGACAATGTGAGTTCCAGACCTGGTTCCATCGCTACATCAATGGCGAAACTGACGCCCCCCTGGATCGAACCGGGGACTTGGAGGCATCAGCTTCTGGCCATGTATGACCAGCCCGGCGGAGAGGACCGCCAGCTGCCAATAGATCGTGGGCTGTATGTGCGTGGCCCTTCACAGTTGTTGCATCAAGTAGGCCATTCTTGCCGCCCTGGTCCCAAGTCCAGGGACCCATGCTCATGCCGACCGATGTACTTTCACACATGGACTTGGATAGCAGGACTGCTCGGTCATGTTGCGTGGGTAGACGTGAGGGTTGGGAGTAAAGTAGGTCGTCTTCTCCCTGGAGCCTGCACACTTCGCGTCCCGCATCTTCTAGGTAGGGCGAAGTTTCCTTACGACCCTGTTTTAGAGAACGTAGCTACCCAAGGTACCAACGTCCTCTCTGCCCATGATAATCAGTATCACCTTTTTAGTTTCCCGAACACTGAAACCCGCCATGCCCAGCATCACGTAGACTGCCGCATGCAGCAGGAGAGCCGAAACTCACCACACTGCCACGGCAATAGGCCCACAGTTTCGCTGCGAGGCCGTCCAACCCCAGAGCAACATGTCCTGGCACTGAGTGCATTACTTTGCGTAGGACTGCTAGTGCGTTTGTCAAGACCCTCCCTACCACAACGACAGTGGCAGACCTGCCGAGTGTTGCCAGGCACATACAGGAGACGAGCCGGCATGCCTGAGTTGAGGTTACCGTGTTGTGTCCGTGGTCCCGGGCTTTGTGTCAACGCAAGGCCTGTAAGCCGCCAGCACCGCCTTTGTAAGCTCCTAGTACGACGTGGTCCTGCTGCCAGTACTGACCTCACTAGGATGGTGATCCGCATAAGCCGCTTTCTAGTACTGTGTCACCTGTTTAGCTGCCTGTCTCGGGTTTCTGCACCCCCTGCTGTAGTCCATGAGCCCCAGCACTTGCATTCAACCTCGTGCAGAACAGGTCAGCCCGGGTCCCGTGTCACAGCTTTTGGTCAGACGGCAGTGCGTGTGTCACATGCGCGCAAGCGTGCTTTCAAGCGAGCCCAGCTACGTGCATGGCGTGATGGTGCCACAGAATACAAGGGCAGAATACATGACTCCCAAAGCTTAGCGCTGCAGTACGTAGGGGCCCATAATCCCAGACCTCCCTCTAGACCCCGTCCTGTCTTGACAGATGGTAATGTTAGGGTTGTCACGTGGATTTGCGGCGGACTGCACACAGGTAGGTATCACGAACTCTTGAGTTGGCTAGACATGGTCACGCCAGGGCAAGCCCAAATCGTATGTATCCAGGAGACCCACTGGCTTCGAGAATCCGAGTTTCTTAACGATAAGTGGCTTGTGATTGGGTCCAGCACTGGTTCATCGAACGGTGGCATAATGTTTCTAGTCAGCAGAGCGACATTTTCACCGGAATCCGTGAAGTTTTCTGAGGTCATACCTGGACGTGTCCTGCAACTACGCATATGTACCGAACCTCCACTAGATATGTTGGGTGTATATCAATACACGTGGTCACCTCAGAGCGGGGCTTCTGCAACGGACAGGTCGCAACGTCGCTCCGCCTTGCTGCAGCAAAGGGCAACAGTGTGGACTAGGATGCAGAATTGGGTTGCCTCAATCCCTCGCAGAAACACCCTCATGGTTGTAGGTGATATGAATGTTGGGGTTAGATCCCTGCACCCGCACGTTGGCCCTGGCCTAGCTTCACACAAGACGACACAATTTCCTGATCAGGAGTCCTTCATGGATTTTCTGCAGACACAAGGTCTAGTTGTGCTCAATTCTTGGGGTCGCAGGGGACGACCAGCGTACACCTTTTTGCAGCAACAGCAAGGTGGTTCGCAAATCGACTTTCAGATTACCAGGCTAGGCAGTGCTGCAGCAAACTCTCGCTGCAAGCCGTTACCAGAGGCACCGGTGGTGCATCCCACAGGCCTTAGGCACGTCCCTCTTGAGTGCTATGTTCCGTTACCGCAGAGACCTACAACACGGTCTTCGAAACCCGGCCTCACTGCAGCAGCGGTGGATAGGACTTTGCGCAGTGATGCTCAGATCGTAGAGAGGTTTCAGGCAAATGTGCGTAGTCGCCTGTGGGATGCCTCACAGCACGGTGGGTCTGCGAATCTGGAGCTCATCCTCAACGAATCCTGGACCGCAGCTGCGACCAAACAGGTGGCTGTGAAAGGATCCACTGTGCATAGCGGGGGCGCGGCAGCTGTGTCTTTGCGGTCCTTCTGGGACTCCAAACATCAATACAGGGCTCTAGCACACAAACTCCAAGAATACCGGTCCCCTGTTATCCTGTACGCCACAGTTGCTAGTAGTCGCACTCTAGCGCGGCACTTCCCTCGTGCCTACAGACGGTTGCAGGTTGTGATGCGTTATTGGGCGGCTGCTGCACGCTTCGCCAATCAAAATCGACAGCTGAGACGTAGGTGTCAGGAACGCAAAAAGCAGCAGGTAGAGGCATTGATCGCAGAGGCGGAGCTAGCCGACCGTAGAGGACTAGCCGGTGCCCAAAGGCTAGCTCGGAAGCTTGCGCCGCGCTCTCCCAAGCGCTCCATCCATTTTCGCTCGGCGCAAGGTTGTCTGCTGACTCCTTCTGAGGAGCTCTCTAGCCTGAAGGATTACTTCACAGAGCTGTACCAGTCCCAGACTCACCACCAAAGTGTGTATTACCTGCCTTGGCCAATGAACATTAGCCCCGAGGAGGTGCAGACTGCCTTGCGGTGTGTGTCTGGCCGGAAAGCCTTGCCGCCACAGCATGCGCCGGCCAAATTGTGGAAGCTTGCTTGTCCAGACATAGTCCCACATGTAACGCAACAGCTCAACGATCACCTTGGAGCTGGGGCCATCAACGTACCTATAGAGTGGAATCACACCTACTTGGTACTCCTAGCTAAACCAGGGAAGCCTCCCAACCAACCTGCCAATCTGCGTCCCATTAATTTGCTCCCCATGTTGCCTAAACTGCTAGCTCGGATAGCAGCCGTCAGACTTCAGCCCTATGTTAACGCTGCCCTTCAAGCAACGCCTCAGTTCGCATACGTCTCAACAAGACAAGCGAGTGATGCTTTAGATAGGGTAGTCTCACATTGTGTTCGAGTCAGAGAAAGGCTTAAGCAACATGCCCAGCGTGGCAAGCATCGCACCTTACACTCGTCAGCATTGATAGGAGGGATGCAGCTCTCGTTAGACTTAGCAAAAGCCTACGACCGGATGCCTCGTCACCTGCTTGCTCGATGCTTCTGTCGTATCTCAGCCCCAGATGAACTCATTGCCTTGATTTTGTACATACATGACAATGCCAGGGTTTTGCTTTCTCGACAAGACTTGTGGGATGAAGTGTTCATGGGCAGAGGAGTCAGGCAAGGATGCGGGTTATCACCACTACTGTGGATATCATTCACCTTGCTAATCTTTGATAGGTTGGATGCGTACCTTCCCAAAGATGCGCAAACAGGTTACGCTGATGATTTCCACATACAGTGGGATATCGATTGTCTCCGAGATTTCCGGAATGCCTGTTCTATCATTCCCAAAATCATTGCTGACCTGAAAGAACTAGGCATGGACGTCTCTACAGACAAAACTGTCGTGCTACTTGCGCTCAAAGGCACTCACTCACCACAGGTGCTACGACAGTTCACTGTCCAGCGAAAGGCTGGCCGAGTCTTGAGACTTCAGCATCCGGCAGGTGCCCTTTAGCTCCCCATTCGCAAATTCCATACATACCTAGGGGTTCGCATTGGATACTCCACTTTTGAGCGCGCTGCTTTACGGCACAGATCCGCACTGGCCTGGACTGCCTTCCACAGGCTGCACCACCTGCTCAAACACTCCAAGATACCCATCCAACGGCGAGTTCAGCTGTGGCAGTCTAACGTGTGGGCAGTGCTTCGCTACGGTTTGACTGCTGTGGGAGTTGACAGAAGTAGTGCCGGCAGCCTGGTGGCACAAGTCATGCGACAGCTTCGCATGGTAGCGCGCAGTCCAGCGCACTGCACGCATGAGCACAATGCTGCTCTCCTCGACCGCCTGGGTGTGGAGCACCCTCTCGCGCAGCTCCTGCGTCACTGCCGGAAACGCATTTCCGTTAGCAAGGGCTCCGTTCACCACCTTCAACCCCCAAGGGTACAACAATGGTGGCAGGTTCTCCTCAGCTCCCTACTGTCTCTTTCGAGTAGTGACCAAACGTATGGGAAGGGCAGTCTGACTGAAGTAACACAGGTGCTCCGCATGCGTAGCAGTTGCCCGCACTGTGGCCAATACTTTGATAGTGCACATGCAGTCCGGGTTCATATCGGCAAGTCACACAAGGACAAAGCTCCACCGAAGGAGACCAACCCCACGGTAAAGAATGCTAGACGGGATGAGTTTAGAGTTCATGCGAAAGATGGACAACCCCAGTGTAGACACTGCCCTCTACGGCTGGCCACAGTTCACGGCATTTTTCGCAGGCTGCGTGTCCCGTCTTGCATTGTCCTAGTCGTAGTCAGCCCGGTCCTCTGCAAAGTGATGTTAATTTGCAACGTCGAGCAAGTTCGGACCATGCCACGTTGCACCACGAAACTCCCTCCCCTGCTTATGGGGCGCTCGCGCCGGGGGGAGGTGACCCAGCACAGTCCGATGAAAGTGAGATAGGTAAGCCTCTCTTCAGTTGTATCCGTTTTCAACACTTAGCAAGGACCGGAGACCTAATGACGCTTGCCGGAGAACTGCGAAAAGGCGATCACCTTCTGCACTGCCCAGAATGTTTTCAGAAAGTGACCAAACCAACATACCTCGCTAGACATGCAGTGAAAATGCACGAAACAGTTCAGCGTTACCAGACCGACGTCCTGCGCTGGGTTCAGAGCAAGCACAGCCTCCAGAATCCGTGCCAGTGGTGCGGTGCTGCGTACCAGCGCTCAAGTGCCCACCTCAAAGCATGCCCTGTCTTGTGGGTCATCGGGCACTTTCTTGCCAGATTCTCCACCTTGCCATACTCAGGTCAGCAGAAGCTTGTGCAGCATGGTTTCGGTGCCCACACTCCTCTCGGCAGCAGCGGAGGAACAGTTAGCAGAGGCCAAGGCGGAGCTAGCGGACTTTGGCCAGCTGATGGGGCAAGGGACCACACCGGCCCAGTGTACCGGCGGAAGCCTCCACAGCCAACCCGTCCCCGGCACAGAGCGAGCTGGCGGAGGACACCCAGGACATGGAGTGGGACAAGGACAAGAGACGGGCTCGCTCAGACAACCTGGAGGGGCAGCCAGACCGGTCCAAGTGGGCCAAAGGCGAGGCCAAGGGCGCGGACAAGCCGGACCGACCGGACGACCAGGCCAAGGCAAAGGACGAGCGCTGCCGACAGACAGCGCGGCTCTCCCGGCGGGCAGCGGCGGACACACAGACGACACTGCAGCGAACAGAAGGGAACAGGGCAGCGACCTCAGTACCGACAGTGGCCCAAACAGGGAGGCAACGGGGGACGCGACTGGACTCGCCACGAGAAGAGGTCGGAGCTGAAGGAGATCGTGAGTGCCATCGGCCGATTGCTCAGGTTGGAGGACACCCAAGCAGTGATGAACTTAGACAACGAGTTCGTTGTTTTCCTCCAAACGTCGGTCACGGGCAATCCGTGGTCGATAACGACCGCGCTCTACGATGTCGCATGCGAGTGGCATGCCAAGAAGGAGCAAAGTCCGACCAGCCTCTCGCAGCCGATGCGAAACGTCCTGCTGTTCTGCATGCTCAAGAGCCTGCAGGACAAGTTGGAGGAAATGGAAACCAACTCGACCCTGGTCGAGCAGGCGCGCACCAGAGGTCTGGTAGAAGGGACCAGCTACTTGTTCCTGCAATGGGACGGCGAGGCCAAGAAACACATCAAAGCCACGCAGGAGCCATTGGAGCACAAGGAGGCCATCGAGACGGTACGCCAGCTGGTCCTGCTGACGGCGTATCCCAACGTGGTGGGCAGGTTCCATGCTACCCGTCGCCTGACGGGCAGCATGGAGTCCGAGATCGTTCCCTTCACACTCGTGCTGCAGAACCGCAGCGCGGAGAGCCATCGATTCCATGCCCTGTTCTCCAGATTGGCCAGGAACAGTTGCTGGCACCTCATCGGCTCAACCATGCGGCCATCCAAGTTGGGACGCAGTGCCCTAGCCCAGCTGTTGGAGAAGCTTCTCCGTCAGCTCTGAGACTTCAGGCGGGTTCCACATTCGGGTTGATTTTAAGCAACTATAGTTCCCATTGCTACGCTAACTCTGTCATCCAAGCCATCATGTGGAACATTGAGTGTGCACCAACAGGAGTTGAGCTTGCCAGCATATCTGTGCGCCGATTTTTGCAATGGCTTGTGCACAAGCCTCAGACAGTTGCGTTGTGGAACTTGCGTGCTTGGAATTCCCTAGTCCATTCATGGAGCATGCCACATAGGCAACATGATGCGGCAGAGTTTTTGCAGCAGCAGCTGTCAGCAGCCGCGCACCCGGATACTCTAGCGTACTCCTGGCAAGCGCGTGTCCAAACGGACGATCATTGTGTCCAGGTGGTTGATCAGGGAAATCTGTGGCCAATGCTGGTTCAGGTGCCGCTGACGTTGCCAGGCGCTCAAGACCAGCAGCCCCGAAGCATCCAGTCGCTAATAGTGTGCTGGCGCAATCAGGCTATGCGACACGCACTTACTGCTACCCCGCCTGTGATCTGCTTGCAACTCTGCAGATTTGACTCCCAAGGGTATAAGATTAGGTCCCCTGTCTCCCTAAGCGCCGCGGTTTATATCCCAGTGTTTGTAGGCCCTGTTCACTGGTCTTGGTACCACATCCAGCAGATACCTTGTGCATTCCGTGGTTTATCATCTTGGCGAGTCAAAGCACAGTGGACACTACCGGTGCGGCTTTCTCACAGGAGGCCTCTTAACACACACTGCAGATGACAACAAAAGCGCTCGAACTGCAGTGCCCTCAGACACAAGCGAGGTCTGTGAGAACGCATACCTGATCTTCTTGCATAGGCCCTCAGTGTGACATGTACAGTCTTCGTTTGACACACTCCTGAAGCGGGATAGTTTTGTTTAATTTTTCATGTTATTTATGGTCATTTCTGTGGTTTAGGGTGGTTGATCGTGCTTCACAGGAGTATCGTCTTCAGTCAGCCTAGTACAGATCCCTCAGGGGAGCAGCAGACATGCCCCAACCGGTCGCTGAAGGGGCGGACCACGCCGGACCGGGAGTCATACCGTTTATATTCCGTTTCTACCGTTTATTTATCGGTTTGTTCAGTTTTTCATCTTCTATTCCGGGGCATCCTACTGACGAGTAGGGCAGAGGGGCGCTGGAATATCCAGCGTGCATCCATCGAGATGCCGGCAGCTTGTGCCGCCTTTTTCGCAGCGCGGATCCTTTCGCGGCGGAGGAAGAAGAAGAAGTATGCATATATGCATATATATATATATATCTATATATATATACATACATGTAAATAAACAAATAGATAAATAAACAAATAAATAAAAACTAAATAAATAAATATATATATACACACACACACATACATACATACATACATACATACATACATACATACATACATACTGTACATATTTTTTTCCCGAGGGGCTGCGCCCACGGGCGGGCAGCGCACTGATCAGCACGGAGCTAGCCGGGGGCGCGCGTGCACCGCCCGCGACGCGTGCCTGGCCACCTGCCCCGACTCTTCTTGTGTCCGCCCCGCCACTCGATCCCCGCTGCTAGACGCCCTTCGATGATCCCCGCCCCTCTGTCCACTCTGTCCGCCACACCCCGCTGATGCTGATGATGCGCGCCCTTTGGGGGCTTCTGCAAACCCCTCCGAAAATGGCAAAACGAAGCCTGGAGCAAGGCCACGCGCCCCCCCTTCGCCAAACCCCGCTGATGCTGATGATCCGCGCCCGTTGGTATGAGCCGAACCCCGCTGATGCTGATGATGCGCGCCCGTTGGGGGCAGCCCTTGCCTGGCGCTCAGTGGACCGCTGCGGGCACTCAGGGCCGGATGCCATCCTGGGGTCGTCCACCGGGGGTTCCGAACCCCGCCATACTGTGGGGAATAGCTGCAAAACGCGTGCATTGCCGGGTGCGAAGTCCTGCGCGGTCCGGTGAAAAACGAGGGTCCGATGAAGCAGGGTCGGCGGCACTGGCGGTCGTGCCTTTTGTGCTAAAGCAAAGCTAGCAAACTGCACTTCAGCTAAGCCTCGAACTCATAGGACGCATGCGTTCGGGGACGGAGTGCTGGGGCTGCGCCCGGAGTCGGGCAACGCAGGCACGTTTCAGGGCGACCATCCCAAACCGCGAGAAGTCTGGGACCAGACTTCCCAACCCGACCCACAGACTCTTGGTCTCATTTTTATTTACCCATCCATTCGTCATTCAATCATTCATTCATTCACTCATTCATTGGGCGGGGGGCAGGGAAGGACGTGCGCCCTTTCTCCTGATCCCTCTTCTGCCCTTCCCACCTTGGCCAGCATGCGTGCGCGCGTGCAAGCCCCGTCCCGCTTGGTTCCTTGTTTCTGTCGCCTTTCTGGGCAGCATCAGTGCGCGCGCGCGGGAGCCACCTTTGAGGCCTTCCAGTGAGCATCATCAGCATCATTGCGCGCTCGGGGGCACGAATTTGAGGCCTTCCGGTACCCCTCCCGACCTCCGAAAACATCGGCCTGCGCCTGATGGGCCGCTGCGCGCGTGCGCCGGGTGCTCATGATGCTCGCCGCCTCCCGCCCAGGTGTCGCCCGCGGGTGCCCCAAAACAGGCCATTCCCCGCGGTACGCCCGCAAAACGTGTGCGTGGCCGGGTAAATCTCCCAACCAGGTCCTGCGCGGCCCGATGGAGAAACGAGGGTCCCATGATGCAGGGGTCGGCGGCATTGCCTTCCGCTCCATGGCTAAAGCCAGGGCCATGGCCTGCGGCAGCAACCCCAGCGCGTCGCCCGATTCAAGGGCCGACGCCGCTGCCGCCGACCCTGGCAAACTGTGACCGGGATATGGCTTCATGTCGCTCGCTCCCTCGTAGCTGTGCCATGATAGCACACTTAAGCCTCTGAATACACTGAAAGAAATGGCTCTTTACAGCCACGCAAAGCGTCGACACCGGGAACTGGCGTCGGAGAGAAGGGGAGGTGGGGGGGGGAGGTAAAGCAACATGGAACACCGGATAAGGTCGGTGTCCTGCTCAAAGCCATGCCGGATAATGTCCGTTTTTGTCTTGACTTATGTGCAATGTTTTGACTCTGTCCATGGCAACGGCACCGAATTTACAGGGAGAAGCAGAGATCAACCTCATCAAGGTGCATATCGGGGTAGAGGAGGAAGGCTGGCGGGAGTAGGTACCGGAGGGGGACCGGAGGGCTAGAGAGGGGGGGGGGGGGCAAAACGGGGTTGGGTTTGCACAGGAGGCTGAAGGAGGTATAGGGTGTGTAGAAAATCGTGTAAGGGCATGGGGAAAGGTTAAGCGGCTTCCCCGGCGCTAGCCCCCACAAGCGGTACGCACTCGAGTACGCGTACCAAGTTTGAAACACCAGGTACTAGTCCATCTCACTCTCAGATGCTGTGCCAGGTACCGACACCACAAACAACGAGAGTACAAGATCCCAATATGAGCTTGGCTCTCGTGGGAGCTGATATGTGTAGTTTTGCCTGAGGTCTCGAACCGTGAACCGAGTACAGGGATCACGAACAGTTAGAGAACTGGGTCTTCCTGTGCAGCTCTCTCGACCCAGGGCTGAGCCGGAACCTGAAGACTCGGTCACTGCCTGGGCGCCAGCTGCAAGGTTTCTGCTGTCTGAGACTATGCTTTCAGCTGGAGTGCACCTGGAAGTGATCTGAGGTTCTGGATGGATCTGCGCCAGTACTGCAGGCGCCAGCAGAAAGTAGCCGTCGCTCACCATTTCCAACTAGGTGCAGCTTGAGAGTACCACTGTTGAAGCCTGTTGTGACTTGTCGTGCTGAGTGCACAGCGCATCGCCCATGTTACGAATGCTGGAGTCTTGCAGGACTCCAACAAGGTCGATCTGACTGACGATAGCGAGGCACTGTGACAGGAGTTTTCGCTCCCGTCAGGAATAATCAGGATTGCCAACATTCAAGGCAACGTCATTGGAAGTGCTTGTAGACCCCACGGGCTTGGTAGGTCCGTGTGGCTGTGTACGACTACACACCGGCAGAAGGAGTTGAGGCTGGACGCACACCATTGTTGCATACGGCAACAGTGCACGACACGTTGTCCATCGCCTCTGTATTCCTGTCCCAACATTTGTGAAGCTTCACCCAGACGAGTTGACACCGCTCTGGAGACCACATGTTGTCAGCTTGCCACGGTGCAGGGCCAAATCGCCATCTGCAAGGGAGATCTCCTGAAGGTCTTCAAGGCTTTTGGTGCTGGGTGGCATGATTCCCACTTTCGATGCAGCGTTTGGTTAGGTGACCGAAACTGGTTGGGCTGCCGGGGTGAAAACCTGTCGGGCCCTCCACCAACTGCCAACACTCGTTTTGCGGACTTCCGCGGCTCCGAGGCAGAGAGACCAAGGCGGACATTGGGGAGGTGGGCTGGTTCCCGGCCGGCTACCTCGCCGAGGAGCTCGAGGAACACCTGCCAAGAGCTCGGTGCGGGCGGTGCATTGTGGCTGTGGGTGTGTGTGTCCTTGTCCTCATCGCCACAGCGACCGAGGTGAGGGGCACTGTCGCCAGCGGCCGCGTCTTGTACTTCGTATGCGTCACAAGCTAAAGCTGAAACAGCTGGAGCTCGTGGCTCCGGGCTGAAAAGATTCTGTTCTGCTCTCTTGTCAGAGAGCAGGTATACTATCAGTGCAGTTTCACGTCAGCTTTAGCGAAAGCATTTGGGACGACAACAACACGAAGATACGGGCTGCTTGATTTAGATGTTGGGAGTGCTTTGGTGTGGTTTGTTGCTTGTGTCCCACGATGTAGGGAAGAAGGAGTGGAGAGAACCCCATGGGTTCTATGTGCTGAACGAGACCGAGAACGGGCTGGCACTAGCTGCCTGTTCAGTGCACGATTGCTTTCCCTGCTCATCATTGCAGCTTTTTCCGCCTTTCCGTACAACCTAATTGCATGCAGCATGCGGATGATCTGTTTGTTGCCCACAGGGCAAAACAGTGCAGCACAGGAAGGGCGCAAGAAGGCTGAACAAATGTGTGGCGGCAAGATGCTTCGTGCCTTGTACTGTAGCCTGCATTGGCTCTCGTGCCCAATGGCCCCGCCATGTCTCGTCGTTCTGTTCGCACCCGATCAACCATTGGCTCGAAAGCGCCGTTTCGTACCCCAGCTTCGAAGTGGCGGAACTCTGATGCTCAGCCGCAGTGGAAAAGCCGCAAGGTCAAGGTGTAGTCTGTAGGCCGCTGCCCAAACCCTTTGTCACGTTGAAAACGTCGAACTTGTGCCGTCTTCTGGTCCGATCCATCGTGCATTGTGATACTGTCCAGTATGTTCGACATGCACTCTCCCGACTGGGCACTGCAAGTACCAGGACCAGTCTCCGTCCAGGCTCTCTTGGCGGCCTCCAGGACATGCCCGGACCCGAGAAGAATCAGGTGAAGACCGTGAAGTCAGGCGCAGAGGCTTCTAAGGCTCTCGCAGCTGAAGGGACTTCCCCGGCTCACATCAAGTCACTGCATGTGCAGAAACAAGAACAGGACCTCGGCCAAAGATGACTGAGTTGGGCCAAGCGTTGGTTCTACACCAACTAATTGCAGCATGGCACCGCAATCATCGCACGGCTCTAGTGATGGCATAGTGCCGACATTGCCTGCTCGGCTGTTGGCGATGGCCGACATCTTGGAACTCCCAGAGGCACATGAACGGGCAACTGGCAGGGTTTTATGTGATCACGAGCTTCTGTCCTGCTGCAATCTCTGTGTCTCGCTTTGCTTTGCTTGCCAGCATCCAGCATTGCTCTTTCCCACAGATGCGTTCAGGAGGGCACTTGTGCCGACCAAGCTCTCCATGACCCCTTAGATGAGTTCAGGTTTCGCGTCCAAGTGGGATTCAATGATAAGCCCTGTGTCAATTTTACATATTTCCAGGACAGTACATGAACGGGTTTATCCGTCCTGACAGAGTGGCTTTGATTGCCTCTGCCCGAGCAGCACCGACTCGTCAACCTCGTAAGAACAAGCTAGACTTCGATAAACTGTGCATTCTGCTTGGAAGTTTGACCTGCCCGTTGGAACAACTACAACCGTCCGTGGCATGAGCGCAATGGATGCATCAGAGTGTTGGTTCATGTTGCCTCCGTCCGGCATGAGCGACTGTAGCTATCTGTAGCTGATGTGGAGGTTTCCAGCTCAAAGCACCTAGCGCCCGATTTGAGCCGCTTGGCATCCAGGCGTCGGGGCTTATTCGGGCCGTTGGTTGTCATGCGTAGCGAGCACACACCCACGCACATTGCGCAGAGTGCTGCATGCATTTAGTTTGGACGTTGTTGCGCGCGAAGCTGTTTTGCTTCAGGATGACCGCTGTAAAGTAGGAAGGTGCCGCCATGCCGGGCCCCTGGTTGTTCCCTAGAAAGGACCGGGGGGCATGGAAAGCCTCCAGTGGTGGCTCGATGACGGCGAAGGCTCTGCGGAGCAGCGTCGGGCATCGAAAGGGCACGTTGAGGTCGAGTTCCACCTGGAATCGTTGAGGAGCATCCCCCTGAAAGTAGGGCAGCCGGCAGTGGCTGCTGACCTTCATGGGAGCTGGACCGCCTTTCTGTGATGGATCCGTCTCCGCCAGCTGCGGCTGAAAGGAGGGCCATCAAAAGGAGCAAACCGGGCGACAAGCCGGCGGGCCTGGACGCAGCGCTCCTAGACCCCACGTATTAAAGAAGCCCGTGTGTGGGAGAAATCTGCTGGCGCCGTCGCAGAAGCCGAAGCTGCCCTGGAGCGGAAGAGAAGAAGATGGCTCGGCGGCGACGTCCCTTGCAGTGTCTCCTCGGGCTCTAGCTCGGGGAAGGGTCGCAGCAGGGAAAAGCCCGGTCTGAGGACCAGGACAGAAGAGTAAGAAGAAGAAAAAGAAGCGGCAGAGCCGCTCGCGGGAGGCTGCTAGGAAAGGCGACCGTGGCCCGTTTGGTCGAGGGGTCAAGGTTGCCTTGGGCGATGTCGGCTGCTCGTCGGAGACGTCTTTTCGCGAAGCCTCCATGCCTCGCGACCGGCCGACAGAGCACTCCGAGAAGTACCCAGGGCGGCTGTCGGCTCGTCTTCCGCACAAGATGCGAATGCTGCTCGCAGGGGATGGGGGGGATGAACTTCCGCCCGTGGCTTCAACCTGTACCTGAACACCATCTTGGCGCCGGAGTTTCGGCTTTAGAGAGCTGAAGAGGGGGAGACGCGGCGCGCCGCAGACATCCTCGCTCACAGGGTGAAGGCCGTCGAGGCCGCTCTCCACGACGACAACTGGCTGAAAGCCCAGTTCGTGAAAGAGACGAGCCGTTACGGCCGCCCGCCAGCTTGCCTTGAGTCAAAGGTGAAGGAGGCATCCCGGAAGGCATGGTGGGGCCAGGGGAAGGGCAGGAGGTGAGGAGGAAGAGAAGGAAGAGGACCTCTTTCCGCTGCAGCGGAGACGACGCCGGCCACGGCCCCAGGCGGATGAGCTGGAGGCTTTCGGCCTCAGCTTGAGCACGCTGCTTGGTGGAACCTTTATAACACCACCTGAGAGCGGGTCCTGGATTGGCTCAAGCCGGTATAGGGACTATGAGGGCAACAGTCATTGCACAAGGAGGGTGAGGCTGCCGTGGCAGATGTCATCGAAAACCTGGAGCTGCAAGGTTCTCGGCCCGAAGCTCTTCATGAAGCGCGGGACGCAGGAGCAACCCAGCTGGACCTTCATTTAGTGGGAGGATCAGACAATCTCACCAGCGGCGCGGCTTCAACCTCTTCAAGATGCCAGATCTGTGACTGGCATATTTTTCGTACGCCAGAAGGTCCTCGGCCGCATCTTCGGCTCCAGTGAGGCCGGCTCTAAGGGTCATCCCTATGGACTGGTCCTCTGCAGTCACCACGCAGGCCATCATCAGAAATTTGGTCTTTGCCAAAGCAGGGTGCCGGAGTCCTTGGAGGTGGCAAAGATCAAGGAGTTACCCACTGAGGGCGGAGCCATCCTGTATTTGGACAAGTCAGGATGACCGAAACGACTCTTCGAGCTGTGGAAGAAGGTGTTGCCAGTTCAGAGCATGAGAGATCGCCGCGTGCCTTGAAAGAGGACTCCCACCCAATGCCTCCAAGGCCTTTAGCGGGTGCCGCCAGGGGCGGCGTCCAGGGAGGCATCATGGACGGGGACACGGGCACCCCCGCTGTGCGGACGGAGAAGTCCGAGAAGCTGGTGCTCGCCACCTTGGGGCTGTTAGCGGCCACCTCGCTTCGCTCATTGGTTTCCAATCTCCTGTTCGGATGCCTGTGTGTGAGGCGGTGGCGCTGCGGTGGACCAGACTGCCAAGAAGCCCACCGTCGCAGCGCTGAGGAGGATGAAAACGGGGTCCGGTCTGTGCCTGCTGCGATGGGGCGAGGGCGGCCACTTCTACAAGTGCCCGGCGCTGCTCCTTTTGTTTGGCATCGATTGGGTGACACACCTCCCGCCTTGCCCCCCCCCCCCCCACAAGGCGGATTGCCATGAACACTTGCGGCAGGAAGGGGCCTGGTATGACTCCTCCGGGCTGTGAGGAGATCACGCTGCCCCGGCGGTGGTGTGGCACCTTTGCCCTCGCCATCAGGACGGATATCGAGGAGGTCTGCCCTCGTCCCAGGGAAGCTTACGGATCGCACCCTCCACTAGCAGTTGACGGCCCAGCTTCGAGGTGCGACGGCAAGCCTTCGGTCACCCCCTGCGGCTGAGATGGTAGCTGAGGGGCTGGCGCCGATAGCGTTGAGATCCTTGAGGATTCCAAAGAGGCATCTCCCCCGGCCACCATCGTGGCACCGAGGTTCGCCCCATGGCTCCTCGGACAACTGCTGCCTTACCCGGCACACCTCTGGAGGTGGAATGAGGTGGAGAAGCATGTTGTCCTTCCCGTGGCAGAACGAAGACAACATCTCCACCTTGGAGATGTTGGCAGCCCTGGCAGAGATAAGGGGCGCCCTGCGCGGCAGTTGGGGTCCCAAGGGGCCAGGTTTTTCCATGTCTTGACCACGTCCTAGCGAAAGGAAGGGCACATAGCCAGCACGAGGCTCAATCGGTTGGCGAGACGGGTGATGGCAGTTCAGCTTGTGCCTAGCTGCAAATCTTGGCACTCTGGACCACATCAGCGTGGAGCTTTGCTGATAAGTTTTCCAGACGCTTTGCCCTTGCCCCGCAGCATGGCCCCTAAGTGGTATCTGCGCTTCCATGCAGGGGCTGAACACCAAATCCCGTGCCAGCTATCGCCGAGCCTTGCTACGCTTCTTCGCCGCCCTTGAAAAGGAGAGCCTTCGCATGCCTACCACGGTGAAGAATGAATGCTTCCATCACCCGGGTATGCAGGTGCGTGCCGCCGTCTCGGCACGAAAGAGGTTTCTCCCCCGACTGCGGTCAAGACTTTACAGCGCCACCATACGCCACCCAGCTTTACTCCAACAAGCCTTGTAAGCCAACCCCTTTGCCTTGGCCCTTTGTCCAGGCCATGGCAGGTGTTGCCTTTCCAGCCGGGCAACAGCGCCCTCCTCTTGCAATTTCTTTCTTCTTCTTGCGTACTTCTGAAATTAACGGCTGAGAGCCCGAGAGAAGAGACGTGTAGTGCCTGCGTTCCGGACACGTCGTGGTGGCACTGCCCCACACCAAACCAAGTCGGGGATAGTCGGGGCAGGGCGCAAAGTGTTTCACTTTTTGACCTTTTTTTGTGTGCCAGTCACTTCCTCAGTGGCTGGCATCGTGGGTCGCCGACGCCCCTATCCTTGACTGCTCGGTGCAAGTTTTTCGGTCAAGATTCCAGAAGCTTGTCGTCTTCCTGGGCTTCCCAGAAGGCACGTTTCTGCCTTCTGTGGCTGAAAAGAGGGGGGGCCGCGTTTCATTGGCAAACCTCTCAGAACTTCGAAGCGACAATGCTCATGGGAAGATGGGCGGACCAAAAGAACTGCCACATCTACCATGATGACGCTTGCGCAGTGCTGGTGCAGCAACAGCCTTTGGTGTCTTCCCTTCCGCACCTCCTTTTCTTCATGCAGCAGCCAATGCCTGCGCATGCCTGCGCAGAAGCATAAAAGACTAGCGCCGCACGCTCGAGTCAACCGATCCGCCGGTTCGGGACTGGGGAGCGCTGCGAAGTTGGGAGGCGCACCGAGGTGCAGTGTCACCGTGGCTTTCCCGAGTTTTGCCGAGAGCTCGTTGGCCCTCGGGGCCCCTCGGCGTTTCGCGTGCTGTGGTACGTCCACGATGTGCTGACACAGACCGCTGCCTCGGTCGCTAAAGACGCGCGGTTCTTGAGTCCAAAATTATACTGATTGGCAAAGGGAGGGACTGCGTGCGTGCAGAGAAAAGCTTGCAGGCTCGAGGCAGCCGGAAATGCTTCCGAAGCAACTCGGCTTTTTTCAGCGTCGAGGCTCAGGACAACAGCCGAGCGCTGCCAGCGGTTTTGCCGTCACTTCGCATCTTGAGAAAGTAGGCGATTGCACTTTCGATTCATCTAAGTCTAGATTGGACTGCAAACTCCTGTAGTTTAGAAGTAGGTGCCATCAAAGAAACCCTCACTGGAACCCCAATTTCCACCAGCCCCACCGTCCGGTCTAAGGTGGAGCTGCGGCTTGCTTGCCGGGAGGTGCAGCAGAGCTTGGAGGGCTTGGCACGCTGCTTAATGTGTGGCACACCGAGCCTTTCGGCCGAAAAAGCAAGAGGGGTCGACACTCTTAACATCAACCGTCTTATGGACTGGCGCAGAAGGCTGTGAACCCTGCTGACAGAGCTGAGCAACCACTGATCTCCTGCAGGTTCTGGACATAGGCTTGCAATGAATCAGAATCATTCTCCTGAACTTTCGGCCCTGGGGTTCGAGTCAGTGTTTCAGCGCTTCAGAGTCGCAAAACGATTCGGGTTCAGGATATCGAGCTCCGGGCCTTGAGGTTCGAGGGCGCAGGCTTCAGGTTTGCTGACTAAAATTTTATTTTTGATGGCTTTGCAGCTTTCGAAGCTTATCGGTGCGCCATTCGAGCTGGAGTTGACGAACACGAGGTCAAAGAACCGTCTGCGGACGTGGCCATTCTGGCCCACAACTCGGACCAACCAGCAGGAACTGAGCCCTCAGTTAGTCGTCGTCGTGATGATGATGTCGCCGTCTCGCAGTAGTCATGGTAATAGTAATATATGGTAATAAATATGCGGGAGACGAGGAGCAGTAGCAGCTGCAGCAGTATAGCAGTACTACGACTACGGCGCGACGATTACGGCTGTTTTTTTGCTGGACTTGCGTGGCCTCAGTGTACAACTCTTAGTGCCAATACTCCTCTTGCTGTTATCGTGCGGCAACACAGTGTTCGAAGGTGCAACTGAAACTGCGCTAGTTTGGGGATGCCAAATATTGTACCACATTGTGGAAAACCAAAGACTCGGCTAAGGTGACCTGTCACTTCGCGTGCAGCGTCAGCCGGAAAACCCGTTTGACCAGCTGCTGCCCTTAATGAAGGATGCGAACAACGTGGTGCTTTGCAAAGGGGCTCGGATCTCAGAGGTGTCAAACCCTAAACTTTAAACCAGCACTGCATCAATCTGTTCGCGCAGCATCCTCAGGTGCCACCAGATGAGTACCTACCTCTCAATACAATCTGCTTCACTGTCAAGAAGTGGGACAGTGCGGATGATGTCCAGTGACCAGGCTTTTCACATTTCAAGCTTTGAACCCCTGGAAGCGTCACGGGAGTTATAAGGACCGTGAGTGTTGATGCTGCATCGACAATGCTGGCACAGCGATACCCGGCTTTGGCATGGGGGCAGCTGAGACTAAGCTTGTCAGAGTGTTCCAGAGTCTAGTTGGCATTGGCGCTCAGTCATCTGCTACGCTTCTTTTTTTGCCTCTTCTTGAGCTCGCTTACGCTTATGTGGACGAACAAGGAAGAGTATCCTCTGCGAACACACCCGAAGTGCAGCTCTGTTCTGCAGATGGTCATACAGCAAGATCAGTAAAACTGCGTACAGTAGCGCGTGCCACAGGACCACAAGCAGTAGTGGTGGCAGTCTCGAGAGCATGTGTTCGATTATCAAGGACATCATATATCTGCTGATGTCAATGAGTCCACTAACGCCCACATAGACAGCACCAGGACGTCGATCTATGATGTATGACTGCTGGCAAGCAAGACTGGAGAACATCACAAACAGGCTGCTTTGGTGTTCCGCCCCAAGATCATAGACCATCATCGCTTGCGTTAAGACTAACACGCGACACTCTCAAAAGAGTCGCCGTTCTCCAGGCGGTGGCCATCCAATGAACCTACAACATGCAACAAAAGATGAGGCAAGGTAGGAAGGCTTAGTATAATTAATGCAATGCCGAATAGGCCAGGGTTGACCAAAGCGAATACATCTATGCGACAAGAAATGTGAATACCTTTTGAGATCTACACAACAGTAGAACAAATGGCAGAATATGGCTGCGTTTCAGGTATGTAAACCTGCAGCTAGCGACTGGGCGATTGCGCTGAGTGCTGGAAGCATGTCGGCTTTGGACATTGCCATCGCAATGCTCTCCGGCCTTCTGCTTTGTTTTCATTGTTGATTGCCACATCGTCTTTCTCGTCAAGATTGGAGAACGGTTTCCGAAGTTGTCATTGAGGTTCCTCAATCCTGGAGATACCATCCTGGTAGAGGAGTCTCTCGGCTCCAGATCTCGAAACAGCGATCAGCCCCTGAGCAGCTTGCGGTGCCAGGTTTACATTCTTGGCAATGATCAATGCCTGTGTCGCCGCAGGACTGTGCTAGCCTTAAGTGGTCACGTGAACGTGGGGTAAGATGTTGCACGTAAGAGTGCACCAGCGTTTTCTTGCGGGATCTCTCATTGTGCTTCTCTGATGCCAAGCTTTGTGTACAAAAGGAGGAGAACCGTGTTCCGAGCACAGAACGTTTTGCAGAGACTTGCAGAGTGGCCCTGAGGCGCTTAGTTCCGATCTCCTGCGATTCCAGCGGCCTTTGCCCAGAGTCGCTGGAGCTCGTGCTCGGCTCCGAGCGATCTGCTGGACGTGTACCAAAGGTCCTGTACACTGTCCCGGTGCGCCTTGCAGCGGATCGTGCTGCACTCTTGAATTTCTGAAATTCCTCTGTGAGGGCATGTGCTGGTCAGGTAGGCCAAAACCCCCTTGGGACGCGACTTCCCGCTCATCGGTATCAAGCCATCTATGATTTGTGCGGCTCGCCTCAGACATTGGGAGATCGAGCGACGCTTTTAGCATCTGCTTGTTGAGTCAACCGAGGCACCGAGCATGGCGTCGTCATCTTGGAAGACGACGCATATTTCTACCAGCAGCACAATGCCCATGATAGCTTGGCTGATGATGACGGCTCCGCCGTGGGTGAACTGCAGAATCTGGGGGCCACGTTTGTCTCTATTGACCACAAAGGCCTGAGGGTTGACAATGGGGAAGAGCTGTGTGGAGGGACAGCGCAGAGTGAAGGCAATGTGCACCGTGCACCGATTCCGAGGCATGGTCTTCCGCCTGGAGTCCTTTGCAAAGATGTTGGCCCCGGGTTTTCGGCTTGGCTGGGTCACAGGTCCCAAGCGCTTCATCGAGGCGCTAGGTTGAAGAAGGGTTCTTTACGGATCAGATCGAGTGGAGGATGCAACATAGCCGAGTCGACTGCCCAAGGCCTACGAGAAGCTGTGCTACATCTCGACCCAGCAGGGCAGTTCTCTGGCTATGGTTTGCCTGGCCTCGCTGCTGTCACAGTGGGGCAGAGACGGATTGCAGGCCGATTGGAAGGGACCCGAGGGGAAGAGGTTTAGCAAATCCAAGCAGATGTAAGAGGAGCTCTTGTTCGTGTTTTGTATCAAGTCAGGCCTCCAGTAGTGCATTCTAGAAATCTCTCGAAAGGCCCAACTTCGGTGCCTGCAACTGGGCCTGCGGCGGCGCTGCCGCGCGCTCCTGCGTGCTTGCGAGGCACCTGGTCTAGCAAACATTTGCAAACAGAGTCCTCTTGAGCGCGGAAAGCCCCTGCAGGCACATTTGTCGGACTTGGCGACTTGGGCAAAGCCGCAGGTGGGCTGTAAAGCGCGTCCACTTGTCGTAGAATTACCTTATTGCTTTGAGGCTGGCATGTTCCTGTGGCTGAAGATGACCCGGCCGACATCGACTTTCTCCAGTGAGGCTCTCGTAGAGAGTCCGGAGCCCGGAGCCGCAGTGCACAGCGCCCAGTTGCAATCAGCTTGTCGACGGAGGCATGCAGCGCCATGGCGTCGTTGCCATGCCCGGCTCCTTCTGTTCACCAGAGCCAGGCCCGGGAAAAGCGTGTGGCACCGTGCCCGCCTGCACCTGCGTATCTAAGCTGTTCTGAGCATGCTTGAGCCGATTCGCGTCCTGTCGTGTCGATGCGCTGCCAATTTCACGCAAGCATATTCGTTTTCAATATGACGAAGAAGTGCGGTGCTGGCTGACAAGACGTCGGCCGTCAGCCCATGCAGAATTCTCGCGCCTCCTCGAGTGCTGGGGCAGAGGAGGATCCACTGATAGATGCAGTCGATTTCGACCTCGCGCCGGCACCCACGGGCTGCATTCGTGGGCCGGTTCAAAACTTGTTTCTCCATCAGACGAACCCTCGCTTTGCAATCAATGTGGAGCTGGCTTTTCGAGGAGCCTTTTTCCTGCTAATCGCAGGAATACCCGTGATCGTGCCTAGCGGGAAGTGGCAGGTAGTCGACTACATGATCCACTCCGGCATCTATAACAGCAGCGTCTGCTGTTTCATCATCTTCAACTTGGGTCGCACGTTCGGCGAGGCCCTGAACAAAGTCAACTCCGGCTTTCGCGGTACCTTCGCTGCTGCCGCCATTGGATGGAGCCTCTACACCATCTGGCCTGATGGGTACACAGAGGAGTCTGGCGACCTGGACTTTTGGCTCATTGTGGCCATCGGTACTGTTTATGTTTGCCTTGTCATGCTTCTGAAGCTGGACGTGTCTTTCCAGATGTTCGCGATTTCAAACTTTGCAGGCATATGGATGGACATTCTAAACCCCGCACATCGAGCCACGATCACACCGCCGTGGGCCGGGAACTGGTCGGTGGAAACAGACGACTTGTTGACGCAGTTAATTCGCACTTTTATCGGCCTTCTGACGGTTACAGTGGCACTGCTGCTTCCTTATCCGCTTTGGTCTCTGGTCAAAGTCCAGGAGAACCAGCTCGTCTTAAATACTCGACTAACGCAAATTTTGGGGCTGATGGTGAACCTATACTGCCAGGACATGCCGAAGGATTACGAAAAGGCAGAAGTTCTGAAGCTTTTCCAGGGCATGAAGTTTTCGTCCGGTGAGAACGATCCCTTGATTGCGGAGGCATGGTGGGAATGCTTTGGATTTGGGAGGACGCAGCTTAAACGGCAGGTGCTCTTTTCCATGAGCCAGACAACCCGGAAAATATACCTTCTAGCCTTCAATGCTTGGACAGTATCCTCCGATCAAATCAAGAGCGGCAAGGATGCTGAGTTGATGCGCCTCGTGAAGGACAAGACCGAAAGTGTTCTCAAAGAAATGGGGAGGATGCTGGACTTGCTGGTGAAGGCAGCGGAAGATGGCAAGTTCGATCCGAATGAGGCAAAAGCGGTGAAGACCTGCAAGGGCAATTTAGAGCGACTGGAGAGGGAGCTCGCCTCCCATTTCCATGCAAAGAGACTCGAAGTAGCTCAGAGGGCACCCAAACTCACTGGGGGCACTGCTGAGTCGATGTACAAGGAAGTACGATTCGCCCAGGTTCTCACGTGGAGCATCAGCCGCATTGTAGGTGAAGTGATTCAGCTTGCTGACGGTGTCTGCAAGTTCTCAAACGGTGAAGCTTCCCTTCCGCCTCCTCCAGATTCTGCAGGCTTCCTGGCTGTCTTCCAAGGTGGGGATGTCGCAAAGAGTAGGGTAGCCTAGCAAGCTCTTTCCTTGAAGCGGATACCTGAAGGGAGTGCTTGTCTGGAAGAAGCCCTCCCTCCAGGTGTGGCAGAGAAGGAGCACCTTCTCTACGCGTGGCGGGGAATCAGCTCGTATCTCCTCAGTTTCATGCTGGGCTATTTTGGATTCAAGCAGATTGTTCCTCCGTATTCTTCGGGTATAGCCGCAACGGCCCCGCTCCTGCTTTCCATGTATGTTGGCTCAGCACTGGTGAACGACTTGAACCGAATACAAGGGCTAATGATCGGAAATGTTATTGCTCGAATTCTGAGAGGTTTGATCGACGACTGTGATCCCGCCGATTTGGTCACCCATGCTGTCATTACATTTGCATGGGTATGGACTGGCCTCTTCGTCTGCTTCCACTCGCGCTCGTACTCAACGATAGGCGTGCTGGCGGCAGCTTTCGGGGCACTTACCCTGCTCGCCGACAGCTGCAACCATCTGTCGGACAATGTTGGAAAGCGCGCAACTTTCGATTCACTGGCGATGAACTGCATTGCCGTTATGATTACAATGTGTGCCGACTTCATGTTCCAGGCAGACCGTGCATCCGACCAGGCACACAAAATCCTGGACAAGTGCTGGAGTAAGATTCACGACTCGCTTGCTGGTCTTCTCAACCCCGATGTAAAAACGGTGGCCTTCGAGTCTGCAAAAGCCAAGGAACTGCTGACAGAAGCCATGCACATGGGTCAAGAGGCGAATTTGGAGCCTCGCTTCTGGCGTACCATCTGGCATCAGGAGTTGTTCACCGGTGTCTGCCGAGCGACAGATGCTCTCATCGTTGCAACTGCTGCTCTGGAGTCTGCCATTGCGGAGCACGGGAATGACGCGGATGCTAAGTTTGCAACTTTTGTTGACCTTTCAACGCCGAGCTCATCCAGCGCGACCACAGGCATTTTTGGTAGCCCAGGGGAGGTGGGGCCGGGGCGTTCCATGTCACGACTTGAGGCCAGTGAAAGCATCCGAACGGGAACTCGGGTTTCAAGGGACCCTGTCAGGTAGACGTCTTGCGAAACTTCAAGGCCGTTCAGAAGCTTCTTCACATCTTCGTGCACGAGACCGTGCGCAAATTTGAAGGAACGTTACACGAGCATCGCGACACCGGCAACGAAAACAAGCTGCTGAGTGAGAGTGAGGTGGAGACGCAATTCATCAAGCGAACCGTGCCGAAGTTTTTCGGCGTTCAAGACCAGCCGCAGGACAAGATGTCCCACGATCAGATGGCAAACTTGTCGGTCGTGTTCGCTGGGCGCATGCGAATCAAGGATCTTCTCCGAAAGGTTCAAAAAATAATATTGGCAAGCCACTGGGAACAATAAGTCACCCTGTGGAAAGCCTGGAGCTCTGAACTGCGCCACCTTGCAAGCTGAAAAAGAAGTTTTGCTGCAGGGAGAGTGTCAGGCGAGAGTGGAAGAGGAGAGCCCCTCAGTTCTGCGTTGCAGGTCGGCCAGTTCCCTACCTTCGCCTGTCCTTCGTGACGCCGGAAGACAGCTACCCGGAGGGCCTTAAGCGCTTGAGAGAGGCCAGGAGGAGGCCAGCGGTCCGAGTCCGGGCGCTCCATGGCGCTCCGAGGTCCTCCTGGAGCTCAGCCTCCCGCTGAAAAGCTCCGAGGAGGTCGTTTTAGAACATGTCCGCCTGCGCTGCACCGAATGTGAGACTTTCATGAGTAGTCGTTCCTCAGGCATATCCTTCCGGCTGATGCACTGCCAAGCTGCTGCGCCTTTGTGTTTCGACCAGCGCCCCTCGCGACAATGCGCAAGTCTGTGGAGAGTGGATAGTGTCAGCGATCGTGCTGGTGGTTACGGGCAAAAAGCAAGTTGCTGTGCTCCTTGCAGAATCAAGCTCGAATGGAATGCATGGAGCAAGCAATCTCTTGTCTGCACAAGTTTTCGTCTTGACTGCAAGCCGTCGTCGTTCTTAGAGCCCTAGAGCTCGACATAAAAGCCTGCGCATGAGGGCAACAGCGGCGATCGTGGGGCACGAGATGTCCCAGGAGGCTCCTGGCATCAACAAGCAGCGATGCAGATTTGGGAAATGTCCTGGCGCTGCTGTGCTTAGAGGGCAGATGCGTGTCAGGCCTGGGATGAAAGCCAAATGTTGACTATGCAGGCTGCGGCCGGGGCCGGGGCAGCCTTTTGGTCTGATTTTCCACTTGTATGCTCATGCGGACCTTCCTCACAGGTCGTTACTGGTGTGCAAGGCCTTTTGGAAAGGCACCTGATTGCGTAAGCTGGGCGTAAATCGGTGCCAGGCTTGCTTGCCACATCTCAGTGCAAACCAGCTTTCGGATCAAAGCTGTCGAGCTTCCACACTCGAGCGACTTGCGACATCCAGATCTAGCAGATTCTAGCATTAGCGATTTCTCTCCGCCTCTAGACGATCCCTCCGGCTGCAGTCAATGCTGCATGCACCATGCGATGCCTCAGCGAGCACTGCGAGGCGAGTGATGCTGCACAGATTGCATTGTGTCAAATCTACACTGAGTGTACGTGTCCGGTTTCGCTGAAGGGCAGAGGTTTTCATCTACATTTCAGTTAGCCGCTCTTGTCCGACAGAGGTGCGACCGGCTGACCAGCTCCAGACAGGCGCTGCGCTGTGGACACCCTTGCCCTTGCACCACAAAGCAGCCTGTCGAGCAAAGAAAGACCGCAAGACATGGACCGTATCGAAGTCGCGTCAAGTACTGTGGGCACCTTTGGACGATGTGTCGACTTGCATGGCGAAAGTCAGGTGAGCACCTTCTTCAACTCGGAAACCGTTCTGCAGACTGCTGTGCCGCAGCGGCGCACGCTGCGCACAGAAGGCGGGCCCTTTCGTCATGCAGGGCTTATACAGTGTCCACCATACCTTCGACACCTTCTCAGGGTTTAGCGGATGGTTCCCGAATCCGGATGAAAAGCGCGTGGAGCCGCCAGAGGCCAGCACTGGCCAGCACATCTCTCTGCCTGTTCAAATTGCTTGGTGTGCTCCGAACTGTCCCACGCGATTGAACAGGGCCAGGAGGCAATGGCCATCCAAGAGGCAGAGAAGGAGGAGGTTCGGGCAGGGAGCGGTAAAGGAATGCGCACAGACATCTGCACCCGAGCAGAGGAGCACGAGGAAGATCCTATGTCAAAGGCTTCCTGGCGTGAAGCGAGACGGCGTGAAATGGGAGCCAGGGAATTCTGCATGTCACTGTTCTCGTTTCAGCCCAGGCTTTGGACAGAGCTGGAGACGCCGTGGCTGGGGATGCTGAGAAGACACTGGAGAAGATGAAGGTGCTTGTGGCCATGAATGTCATGGCTTTTACCATGGGCATGCTCACCTTTTCTTGTTGCCATTGTTGTCCAGCAAAAGCATAATCAGCGTCATCATTATCATCATCATCATCGTCGTCGTCATCACCACCATGACCATCATCGCCATCACCACCATGATCATGATCATGATGATCATCATCATCCCTTGTTGCTGGTGTTGCGGTTGCTGTTGCTGTTGCTGTATTTGTTGTTGTTGTTGTCGTTGTCGTTGTCGTTGTCGTTGTTGTTGTTGTTGTTGAAACCGCCGCCGGTTTCTGTGACCCAAGGCCCCCCCCCCCCTCCCCCTTTCGCTCCCGGAGGAGGGGGAAGGGGGGGAAGGAGGGGGGGGGGGGAGGGGGGCGTGGGTCGCAGAATCCGACGCTGCCTTCTTGTTGTTGTTGTTGCTGCTGTTGTGTTTGTTGTTGTTGTTGTTGTTGGTGGTGGTGGCGGGGGTGTCGGTGGTGGTGGTGGTGGTGGTGGTGGCGCTGTTGGTGCTGTTGGTGTTGTTGGTGTTGCTGTGTCACGCTGGTGTTGCTGCTGTTTTTGTTGTTGTTGCTATCCTCGGCGAAACCCATGACTATGGTGATAACGCCGCGTTGATTGCATGCGACGGCCTATTCTCATTGCCACTGCAGTAAGCTCCCAGGATGATGTGGCCAACTCGCTCGAGGCATCCAAAGATGATGGTGGTGGCAATGCTGCCGTGGAAGCTGCAAAGGCGTAGAACATGATTTAATATTGTGGCTTGAACCTCATGATGTCGACTTGAGTCGACTTGCTTCTTCTTCTCGAAGTCAGGAGGAGGAAGACACGGGAGATCCCCCAGACGTGGATGACGAGCTGCCTGGGCCTTTTTACACTCGAGCCTGGTTTTTGGGCTTAGTGCTCGCGGCCTTCGTGGGGGTGACCTCCTACACTGCCCTTCGGCTGCAAGTGCAGACAGCATGGCATCGCGTCATCACATGCTGCCCGGAAATCCCTACTGTACCTCATCGATGTTCATGGCACCCCTCTCGAAAATCCCAGCTGTGGAGCAGCCCATTGCCTCGATGAGCAGCAGCTAGGACAGAGCAGGGCCTGGTAGGGCAGGGACGGCTAAGACTAAACACCCCCCGATGCGAGGTTTTGCAGGTCAGGGCTGCCTCGGACTCGAAAGGCTCGGACGAGGACGAACTCGAGCGGACGTACGCTTATCCCTCAGATCCTATCAACGTTGGATTTCCAACCATGCTCTCGAACAAGTTGATGAGGCGCACGACCCCAGGGCACCAGTTCCTGCGGATGGCAAGGGTGGAAAGAGCAAAGGGAAGGGTGCCCAGGCAAGTGAGTTCGTCTGCTTGGGAGGTTTGTATCTTCGTAGGTAGCATGGTTGAGGTTCGAGTGCTTTGGAATTCCAGACTAGTACCGTCAATGCTGCGCAGAAGGTACAGCGAGAAGTTTCGGTGGGATAGTCTGGGTCGTTCTGTGAAAGGACCCCTCCTGTAACTTAGAACCTGCGCTTGGATAAAGCCGATAGATTCACGATGCATGTTTTGCAGTGTTTCGAAGCATTCAGAACTTCTGCGAGAATTGCGCAGGCAGCTGCTGCGTGAGGTGGAATGGACTGACCTGTGACGTATTGCACATGCAGGTTAGGTGACAGCCGGGCTGCTACGCCGTGGGTGTTTGAAGGCATCGAGTCACGATCCTCGGATCGGGCACAGAGCCATCGCGAAAGAATCTGCTCCAAAGTGAGCATCGTTTCATCTCACCGTTTTCTGGCTGTCGGTTTGCGCGCGAACGGCCGATAGACATCTCTGACCAGATCTGCACGACAAGTTCAGTTGCATCAGTAGAGCTGCAAAGGTCCATGGTCCGAAGAGCCCTGCAACATAGGCTTTCACTTTGCTTGGATGAAAGCATGGACAGGTTTCAAGTGCAGATTGCACAGCAGATACAGCAGCTGGCGGTGCAGCAACAACAGCAGCAGGCGCGGACCATCTACTCGTGCCGTGCAGGACTTACCATGCAGACTGTTGCGAATTCAATTTCGGAGTGCTACATCGTCGCAGGCCATGCATCAGTGGCTGCTGCAGCAGGCTGCCTCTGTAGAAGCTCTGCTGAACAAATCGAACCCGGATCTCTTTGCAGGTTTTGGCGCAGCAGCAGGAGCAGAAAGTTGGGGACCTGACACCGGCAGCTCCATACAGCTCCCACAGCTTCCTCACCACATTTCCAAAGGCCTTGCTTCAGCAACGCGCTGCGACTGCGTGTTCTGAAGGCCCAGGGGCAGAGCACATCGAAGGAAGCTAGGATCAAGGAGCATGGACGCAGCTCCAGCAGTCCCGCATCAACTTCTGGTGTATGAGTTTGGAGTTCAGGTGTGTTTGCTGATGTTTGCGGCGTGGTTGCTTGCGGCTTTCGATGGCTTTTTTCAATCAATATAAAAGGCTAGAACCTAAAGCCCTCTAAAAACGCCCTTGTCGAGCTTCAGTTGATCCAGAAATTGTGTCGTGTACGTGTACGATACAAGCCCAAATACTTCCTGATGAGCATCCAGTGGCGTGCTATCACGTTGGTGTCGTAAGGCCTCTGAAATCGACTGTGTCCCATGATGGCCTTGTTGTCCAACGGGGGTCTTGCGCGGGCCTCGCATGCAGCCAGGCGACGGCACGCCAGCTGCCAAAGGGCATCTCGGCAGCATTTGCATTTGCTGATTTTGCTGGCTCGTGCCCTTGCCTATCTGCATCCGTGCCCCGTGGCACAGAATGCTGCCACACTTCTTTGCCAGGGGCTCTCGCAGCACTCCTGGCGCACCCTGTGCGCAGTGGCCGCAGGCCGGGTGCCAGTGCAAAGCAACAAACACAACAGTTCGGAGGTGCTGAGGTAACAGTGAAGATTTCAAGTTCAGTGGCTTCCGCCAGGTGCAAATACCACCACCCAGCGGTCGGCATCCTGCAGTGCAGCAGCAAAGCAACTTGCTGCAGTTGCCTCCTCTGCTCCCCGGCCAGCAGCCTCCAGTTTCAGTCGCCAAGGGTAGAGAAGCTCTTCGCTCCCTGACGTGCCCTCTAAGGCTGCACAGCCTGCCGGCCCGGACGCAGCCTTCCGCATGCAACCGATTGCCGGAAGCCCATTTCATCTCTCAATTTCCGTCTGTCTCCGTTGCCTCTCAGTTATGTTTTCTCAGTCCGTCTTCTCCTTCACAGCATTCAGAAGGAGCTTGTTTTTTGATCCTGCAAGATTGCTGCTGCTGAAAGGCCGCAGCCTCCAGTGAGTCAGAAGACTCAGGCACCGGGATCACTGCCTCGATGTAATTACCCGTTTGCTCATGCACCCTTTCGGAAGTCTGAGTTGTGACAGTTCGAAGGAGCACAGCTACATTACGGGGCTACGGCTGCGGTGGAGAGACAGCACAAACCACACCCAAATTCAACAATCAGGAGAAGGGCCGACCGCTGATGGAGCCACCAAGTGAAGAAGCTGAGTACGAGGCAACCGGTGGCAATTATTCATGTTTCAGCATCTCGGAGAAGAGATCTGGGAGGTGGCTTCAGAGGAAAAGCGGGAGGAAGCAGAAAGGCGCGACTGCCTGTCCGAAGAAAGCCGCAGCACCGAGCGCATAGCCAGTGCTGCTGTCTTGGGAAGGTCGCTGACTCTGATTGCTCCAGGTCTGAGACGACGGTGGCGCCCGAGGCATCACCCGAGGTGCAGGCGCGTCCAAAGAACACACGAGAGGGCGCTTGGCAAAAGGGGCCCGGCCCGTTGCTTTGGCCACTCTTCTGGTCTGTGAGGCTGAAGCCAGTGACGCTTCGCCCGAAGCCAAGGGCGACCCCGAGGCGGACAAGGCGACGGCGGCGACGGGACCCAGATACCCAGCTGAGGCTTGAGGTCTTTTCAAGCGCCAGGAGTCCAAGGAGCTGGAGCAGACGGAGCAGGAGAGCAGCACAAAGCATGCTGAAGAGAAGAACTCCTTTGTGGAGGCGGATGCTTTCTCAAGCACGTTCGATGACTCTTCGTTGTTGGGTCGTCAGTCTGCCCTTGACAGGTGGAATCGGTGACAGAGGATCCGGTGAAGGAAGAGCTTCGAAAGGAGCCCGAGAGTCTCGAAGCACCAAGAGGGCCTGGCCGGACTGGCCGGAGCAGGGCCTTGAGGCGGCCAGAGCGGCCAGTCCGCAGAGGCAAGGCCGGACCGAGACACAGCGAGGCCGAGGCCCTCCCGGAGGAGGTTTTTCCCGCAGAGGAGCGAGCGCCACAGGCTTGGAAGCTGAGGGGCAAGATGAGCATGAGGACGAGTGGTGCCCAAACCCAAAGCGGAAGTGGCAAGAGTGCCAAGAGCACGGCTTCCACGGGGCCCACAGCCTGGAAGTGGAGGCCCACGGTGCCACAGTCGGAGAGATAAAGCCTCTGTAAAGTGTTCTTCGTTTTCCCAGCTGAGCTGTCAGCACTGCTTGAGCTTGAAAGCTGGCTAATGTGTACAATATGTGACTGCAAGGGACCACGTTTCAGTTCCTTTGAAGCATCTTGATGGTGCCATGTAAATGCGATGAAAGGAGCAGCCTCGAAGCTATGGTGCAATCAGGTCAAGGAAGGCTTCCTGAAGATTGGCCTAGCGTAGATGCCATGCCATTGCGGCTTCCAGGCTCTTTCCCAGCTCCTGGGAGACTTCCCGAGTCGAAAGCGATCGGACAGTGCCATCTTCACCCCGTCAAGTCTCGGCGAGATTATACATGTCCTGTTGCGCTCGCCAAGAGAGGCTCAGCCCTGCCAGCTTGAAGAGCGAGAACACATGCTACCTGCATTCGGAAGGCTCTGGAGCAGGCAACTGGACAGCCCGGGCAAGGGTCAGCGAGCGAAAAGAGAGCAGCACAGGAAAGTCTTGAGTTTTCCTACCTTGCGATGCTTAGCATGCAGATGCCTCTGTAGCCTCGACGCAGCAGGCGCCCACGTCACCACATCGTCCTAGGTCCTAGGCAGTACCGCTCGAACATGGGCTCGCAGCTGCCTTTTACACGCTCAGTAGGCCCACGTGCAGAGGTGAAGTGTACACTGTCCACTGTATGCCACGACATCAACTCGCAGGCATAGTGCTCGCGCTTTGAACTGCGGTTGCGATGGCATGAACAAACGAAAGCAGCGCCCTTTGGGTCAGTCGACATGGCCGCCTGACATGGCCGCGTAGCGAAGGCGACGGAGTCTGCAGCTGGCTTGGACGACCGAGCTAAATGGAATTTCGCATGTGTTCCAGCTCAGGCAAGGCAGCTATGCGAATTTTCGCCGTGCACGGTTGTGCCGCGTGCTTTGAGACATGCGGCCTTGCAAGAGACGTTTGTTCTAAGATTTGTCAAAGTGGAGGCCTCCGCAGTTCGAACTCTGCAGGCCAGAGCGTTGACCAGGCCGAGCTACACGACATTTCTGAAGCCTTAAGACGCAAGCGAGCATCCAGCTTCACTGTTGGCATAGCCATGCAGTCCATCATGTCTCCTGCAGTAACCTTTTGGATGTTGCATGCTTCACAGTTTCTGTCACTCGAAAGTGTCATTGCGTGCGGAAACAGCGCCCACGCTCTGCTAAACCCGATAAACCCGCTAAACCCACTTCACTAAACCCGATAAACCCGCAGTCGGCGCAATTCAGCAATCAGCGCAATTCAGCGCAGTCTGCGCAATTCAGCGCAGTCGGCGCAAAAGTCAGCGCAATTCGGCGCAATCAGCGCAAGTCAGCGCATTCAGCGTAATCCCGTAATTCCAGGGCAATCGGCATCCAGCGCATGGCCAGCATGTGGACATGCACTGTGCCCGCGTGCCCTGCATGGAAAGTGTGCCGCACGCCATATGTGTTCAGTCACTTGTTTTGCGCATTTGTGTTATGGCTTCCCTTCGTCATGCTGCTGGAAGTTGCGGGATGTTTGGCATATGCCTCCTACCTGGGTGGGATAGGGGTTCAAAAGCAAATTAGAAAAGGATCAATAAAATATTACATAAATATAAGGATGAAAAAAATTAAATAAGGATCAAAAAAATTAAACCACAATTTGTGGGATTTTCCTATTTAAAACCTATTGAAAGTCTACAGAAGGAGGCATCGACAAAATTAAATATGGATCCAAAAAAGCAGCCCACAAAACCTCTTCCAATCCTATTGAAAGTCCAGAGAAGGAGGACAAGAAAGAAAGAACGAAAAAAAGAAAGAAAGAAAGGAAGAAAGAACGAGACAAAGACAGAAAGAACGAAAGAAAGAAAGAAAGAAAGAATGAAAGAAAGAAAGTAATAAAGAAAGAACAAAAGAAATAACAAAAGATAAACAGAAAGAAAGAACACAAGAACAAAAGAAATAACTATAGAAAGAACACAAGAACAAAAGAAATAAACATTGAAAATAAAACAGAAAGAAAGAAATAAATAAAGCACCAAAGACAGAAAGGAATAAACAAACACATAAATAAAGAAAGAAAGAACAAAGGAAATAAATCAATAAATACAATAAAAGAAATAACAAAAGAACAAAAGAAAGAAGGAAAGAAAGAAAGAACCAAAGACAGAAAGAAGGAAAGACACAAAGACAGAAATAAAGAAAGAGGCTGC
>CAJNJA010017676.1:0-10871 GCA_905231915.1 Symbiodinium necroappetens
CTTCATAGCATCGACCTAAGCAAGGCCCTCGTCTAGACTAGTTTAGTGTTCGGAGACAGTTGAAATTCCCTCATGTCTTGCAGAAAGACTAGATTCCTAGACACGAATTCCCGAAGCAACTTCGCATTGCCCACAGTTCGAGGCAATCCCAAGTCGGCTTTGCACTACTAGGGCTCGCGAAGGCTGAGGTTCTTGTCCCACTACTATTACCACCACCACCACCACCACCACCACGACCACGACCACTACTACTACTACTACTACGACGACGACGACGACGACTACGACGACGACTACTACTACTACTGCTACTCCTACTCCTACTGCTACTGCTACTGCTACCACTACAACTACGACTGCTGCTGCTGTTGTTGCTGGAACGGCAACTACTGCTACTATGCTACTATGCTACTGTTGCTACCACTGCTACTACTGCTCCTGCGACGACTACGAATCTATGGACCACAAAAAATACGACTGCTACGACTGCTGCCGCTACTACTGCAACTCTTGCTGCTACTGCCAGTACTAGCTACGACTACCACTTAGCCACCACCTCAACCGCGACCACGACGACGCCTGCTCTGCTTACTTCAGCGACGATGACGACGATGACAACATCGTTTTGGGGTTGTATGGAGAATAGAGAATAGCAACTGACGCGCGGATTTGCTCAGCTGTGCATGCCATCATGGCGGAGTCGTTGACGAACAGTAAATCACAGAGCCCGTCTTGATGCCAGCATTCACACCTATTCCACAAGTGTATACCGGGCGACTTCTTCCGAGCAGCGCCGACCTTATCGGGCCACGCAGCTGGGCATTTTCCGACACGAAGTGCTGCAGGTCCTAAGTCCTAATGCGCCAATCGCGAGAGCTTTCTCCGGCCGAAATATGTAAGGTCTGGGGCAGATTGGGGTAAGCTCTGGACGCTCCGCAGCGCACATGTAATAAGTCTTGCTCCGCCTTCCTGCCCTGTTCTTAGGTCAGGGCAGCCGCTGTACCTGACCATAGGAATGCCACTCTTCGCTTGGGACTCCGTGACCGTCAGCTCGGGAAAATAGTCCTGCAACGCCACTTCGGCAAATCACGCTCTGGTTTTGCCAACGGAACACCGGCAAGAGGCATGAATGCTCAACACCGAGGTCGTGCTAGGCGAGAGAGCAGAGCATAACTCACGAAGCGTCCTCGGGCCAGGGCGACTCCATCTCGAACGGAGCGCCTTGCGGGGGAATGCAAGGCTGTCAAGTTCGCTCTTGCGATGGACAGGGACCCAAGGTTGCACCTGGCATGGTACCATTCGACTCATTGCCTGCGCGGGGGCTGCAGGCAGCTGCAACCGCAGAACGCTCTTGCTTCGCTGTGACGGTGCTCTGCACTTGTCACTTCTCCACATGCAAAGCTGCAGACTCCGCGGATCTCTGTGGCTTTCGGATCTTGGCGACCAGGACTCTGCACTCGCCTCGCACGCCGGAGAGGAGACGCCCCCGTAGCGCCTCGTGACAGTGCCGTGCTCAATGGAAAAAATTCCCGCAAAGGCCCGTAAGCTTGTCTTGTTCCTTGCCTAGCCTGTGGATTCTTTTACAACAATGCCTGGCCATCCAGCATCCCATACAACGCAGTGCTGCTCGGTGGCAATAGTGTGGATGCGGTGGCGGGTGAAATCAAGCCAGCTACAGGAGGTACACCCAGCTGCGGCAAGGGCCGCAAGAATCACCAAGATGCCCAAAACACACGGGCCGACGCACGGCCTCGGAGGAGCCCACTGCGACATAAACAGAATGGCAGAGACATGCGCGATTTCCGCAGTGCAGTATTGTTAACCTCTGCGAAGGCCCGCCGGACTTGGGGTTCAGCGTCGTGCTGAAAGATGCTGAAAGCGGGACGGGCTTGGCAATCTGCCACGTCTTCGAGCCCATGCAGGTCACTACACACTCACTACACACTCTAATTTGGGAGGTCAAGCGGCTTGTGGCACATCATCGGGCACGCGGCAGTCTTGCCGCTCTTCACTTGAGCCCAAAGTGTCTGCACAACACCAAACGTTCGTGGTCTTAACTGCACTAGCTTCACTGCACCAAACTGGGTGTTGAACCGTCACTTCCGATATCTTCCGATGGAACAATGTCCTCGGCTGGCACCTTCTCGTCGGCATCTGCATCGTAGAGGCCTGGCAATCCCATCACTTCGTTGGCCGACGCTGAGACATGACAAGATCCAAAAAATGCGAGAAAAAAGCACTGAGGTTTTATGTAGCTTCCTTGATCAACGGTCGGCTCCAAGCTCCGCATTTTCACTACGAGTGGCACAGCCGCCGGAACCCAAGCACAGCACCCTAGCGAAGATCTTTGAGGCTCTGTGCCTCGGCATGACAATCACTGCAGTAATGCAGGACACTCACTCGCCAATCTCAAGGGCACTGAAAGAAACAGGAAGGCCAGACGTCCGAAGGAGGTGTACCTGGCGGTGCGCACTGACCATAGCGGTTCAAGCATGTCCTTGCTTCTCGCCACCGCTGGACAGAACGGGCAGTGAGACGTTAGCGATGGCGTTAGAGCGAAGCTGTCTAGACATGCGTAGACATCAACGTCGCCGCAAGGAATTGAAACTACACTGCACCTGGGCCCCAACGACCAAGGACCGGACGTCGAGGCAGAACTGCCAGGAAAAGTGGCCGTGACCTTGCACTTGCCATCCTTAGCAGCAACCGATAGCCAGTCACCACATAGGCGAGCCGGTTGCGATGTGCCCTCAATCTGGCTTATAATGTTTCGAGCGACTCAGCGAGTTAGTGACCCTTACGAAGCTTGTCACCGACGACATCCAGGCCCAGCCCTTAGACGTGAGATTGAGGCCTGTCTTTGGCTTTAGGCTTTAGGTTCTGCAACGCAAACTCTGTAACCGCAATCCTGAAACTAGTTTCCCGCCAATCCACGTCTCGCCTGACGTTGCAGCTTTCTCTAGAAAAGCGGTTGCACCACGTAAATTCTTGTTACGCTGACACCTTGCAGCGCGAATCTGCTCCCGCTGCCAAAAGGACGCGGGGAAGCCATCGTAAACAAAAACTGTGCTGCACATGATTATACCCAAATTTTCAACTTTGCAATTACTGGCCGTTTTTCAAGACTGTGCTCCAAATCCTCATGAAATCGGCCTCAAATGACCAGATGACTGGGCTGCAGGCTGTGTTGTCACAATATCCAGATAGACATTGGCACTTTCCCACCTTCGGGAGGGGCCACAATTCGTCACCTCGGAAAAGCCACTGCTGTCGGATCACATTGGTCTGCTTCCAGCCGAACTTCACAGGGTCACGAAGGCTTCAGCCATTCGCATCCAGCATGCCAGAACTTGGAACATGTGCAAAGGCATGCGTACAAGAACCGTCGCTAGCAGCTAGCGCATTCTAGCACCATGCGCTGGCCCCGACCTTGGAGAGTCGACCAAAGGTTGGCGGCAGTAAAAGGGGGTTACAGAAAGGACCCAAAGGACCCAAAGCGCCTCAAGCCTTAACCGCCTTAACAGGCACTATGCTGAGACGAAGATAAGAAAGCCCCGGCACCGCAGGGCGGCAGGCTTTCGGGAAAAGGCATGAAGCTGTTGGGTCTACCATTCTGGCTTCAACATTGGGCACAAGCACAGGCAAAGAAAACGCAGAATACTGCGATGAAATTCATTCGTCTACCTGTGAAGCACACTGGCAGAAGGAATTCGGGGACCTGCTGTTCGATCGTCGTAAGGCTGTGTTCGCTGTGCAAGCTTTTTTTGTTGCAAATGGCCCTTGCGTTTGAGCTGCGGCTGTGCTCTTGCAATTCTCGGGATTCTCTGATGGCGCGTTGCTGCCGGCAGTTTTCAACTGAAGCTTGAAATCACATGGTCTATGATACAGAGGCGCCGGCGCGGCAAGCAAATTTGTATTTGAGCTGCACAAGTGGCGTTTGCTTGTGTCGAGATTTCCCCAAGATTGCTGATCAACTGGGCCTCATCGTCATACGTGTTTTATGCTCGTCTCGTTTTTGCTGCCCTGCTCTCGCTTGCATGCCACGTTGCAAGTGCTTTTAGAGTCATGTCATTTCTTCGGCTTACTCGTGCTGAGCTCACCTCTACATCTAGTGGCATTCAGAGAGCCGTCATTGGTGCTGGCGCAACGATTAGAGAATGGGACGAGAAACTTACGTGGGGCCTCACCGATGCCATATCAAGGTATCATCCAGTTGATCACTGGAGAATGCATTCTGTGAATGATACTCTGGACAAAGCTTTGTCATCATTGCAAAGTGTCTCCACTACTACGGTGGGAATCACTATGCAATTTGCCTGTGCTTGTGCCAATACGACGGGCAGCCGATCTTCAAATGCAATGTGCATGTCGGCATGTGCTATGGTTTGGTAAAGGTCTGGTTCGTCGCTGTTAATGCAATGACGTGGCAAAAACAATCTCTTGCAAGTGAATGTGGGAGGCCTCCACCGTGATAACCAAAGCTGGAATCATGTGATGCTTTGTGTGGTTTCTATTTCCCGTGCTGGCCCCGGAGCCCTGTTAGCGTTTCAGCGATGGTGGTAGCTGAAAACGCCCTTATCGCTCCTGGGCCATCGAGCACAAAAAAGGAAGGTTGGCAAGAAGCTCGTTTTGCACTAGCCTTGGATGGATCCCAGTTGATGTCAGTTGATGTTGATTGCCTTGATAGTAGCCGGCCAACACCTTCGTCATTCCTTTGCTGCTCCGTGCCAGGTGCGCAGCTGGGAAAGAAAAGACCGTCCTTTCCTGTTTATGCCCCGACTACTCTGTCGCCTTAGTCCCGATGCGGTTCGCCAAAGCTTTATTCTCTCTTTCGGAGGACAGATTGGCCATGAGCCAAGCGTTGTGGGATTCAGTTTCAGGTGTGTGGCCTGGTGTGGGAGTCCACGAGGCGCGCCCAACGTAGCAAACATTGCACCCTATCCCTTTTAGGGTTTTGACTGTGGGGTCTAGGGGCTTAGGAATCGCTGGGGCGCAGGGCGTCCGCAGCTTACAATGTGCGAAGCAGCTACGGTGGCGGATCGGATATCCAGCCTGGTCAGCTGGACGTACCTGCAAGACAAGGACAGGATGGGCCCCTTGTGGCATCTAGATCTGTCGATCTCCGCGTGGCATCCAGATTCTTTGCATTTGCAGCCATGTCCTTATAGTAGCCCAAACAGCATTGACCAAATCCAGCTTTTGGTTCGCTCTCATCGGGGTGTGTTTGTGTGGTTGGGAAACATCGACAACCCACTGTATATGTGAGAAGATTTCAATAAAGGCGCACCAAGGGGCACAGGCCTACATGTGCCGACGAAGCCTATTCTAAGACGGGAAGGGAGATCTGATCAACCACCTGTGCCTGCATGTACAGCTGATTCGATTCAAGACCAGCCAAAAGCATCGCTCACTTCGAGCGGATGTGTTTCCGTCATTGGCTTCGTGCGTATGCTTGTTTTCTGCCTGGTTGTGCTGGAGGCGACGGCAGACGGCTGGCTCGCGATCACTGAGGACAAAAGCCATCCAAATAAGCCCGACTGGGGATGGTACTTCGCTCTCATTGTTTGATGCGTGTGCAGTCACGGGCACTTGCGCAGGCGTCAACCCAAGAGGTCTGCTTGAGAAGTACACTTTGCCAGCTGAGATCAGGACCCGAGCACTGCGTGTCACCTCGTTGTTTCCCTGGCAACAGGATCCCACTTCCAAAACTTAGATGGGATCGGTGAAGGGGCACACAATGCAAGCTGCGAGCCAGGGCGGCAGCAGCCCATCCCTGGAAAAGCTCCACATGTGGAGTCCTTGCGGATCACAGTCCCGCGGTCAGAAGGATAGGGATCAGGATGGCTCAGCATAGTATAGACACTCCGGCAGTCAAGCGATCGAAACCTCGAAGTGGGAACAGCCCTGCCGCCCTGCCTTGCAACAGGAGCTGGGATTGACCTGCGCGCTCTGGAGTCCCAATCGCTTTTGCGTCTCTGGAGATCGATAGTCCAAGCTTGGGGGAGAGGTACTCTGCACCCAAGCCTGTCAGTGTCATACGATGTTTACGCGGCTTGTTCGTTAGTTTAGTCGATGTGTGGACGAAATTTATGGCTGTCACCAAGCCCATGCAAGTCCTGCAAAAGGACGGAACAAGTGCGGCCTCGGCTTGAGAAGTGTAAGGCATGCACGAGGCCCCCATGTCGAAACGGAAGCCCGAGAACACGTCGCCGGGCAATTTCAGCTTTTAAGGCCTCACCTTGTCCTTCAGCCGCATCGTCTAGAGTTTACACGGGGATGGTGCTCGTGCGACGAGACTCAAGCAAGGCCATCAAACTCCAAAAAATCTCAACAGAAGCCACCTCGCAGCCATCTACCTTCTTCTTGGTTGAGGATGTAGTGGCGGCGGGCATATTGTCACCTTAGAAAGGCTGTGTGCCGGATGTCTAGAGGGATTTGGGGATGTCCACTGCCCTGCAACAACTGAAAGCACACAGCTGAACGAAAGTGGTGGGGAGTGCAACTGCGGCGAGAAGCGACACGTGTATGATTGATGTACCTTTCTTCGTGTGTGAACGACGCCGTCTGAGGTAGCGACAAAGCACCGGCAACTTGACTGACTGGCATAGAGCATCCTCGGCGCACCCCACTTGAGGCATCCCTCCGATGTCCCATGCACATGCTGCGATGCTGCACATCAACTCATGCCTTCCGAGGGAGATCTGCATTCTCCACCAAAACTCCAATATACGATGCTGTCTATGAAGTTGCCATGAAATGTGTCAGGTGTGAGAGAACCCAGTTTCATGCTCCCTTTCCAAAGCACCGATGTGGCATAAGGGTTGGGAGTCTGGGGTTAGAGTTCGGCGAAGGGGCTCAGTGACAGCCCAAGCCCGGCGTCATGATCTGAACATGCACCCTGGAGCCCTCCCTGCTCGTGCTGCCTCTTGAACGCAGGGAGAAAGTAGAGACAAAAAAACGAAGACATCGGAGCAGCCCTACAAGACCCCGGCCACGGGGCCGACGTGGTCATCCTTGTGATTCTGCTCCTGCCCTATCGCGACTCCGAGGGCCAGAGCGGCCAGGAGCGCAGCAATCATGGTCCTTGCACAACGCCTACCCTGCTCTTTGGTGCAAGCCCAATGCTAAAACAACATGTTGGTGATAGCATGCCCAATCCGCCATGCGCCTCAGGATTCCAGCGCCCGGGCCCTCGATGCTCGAGCCAAAAAGCGGAGCTGCAGATGGGACGACTGCGTTGGAGACGGACAAGGGCCACACTGGGTCACTGGGGTTTGCCTCCGTTTCAGCGTCTACTTCCGGCACCTGTCTCGAGTGCGATATGGCGAAGTGTCAGTGGGAAGCCCGAGAAGCTGAAACCTCACTAAAAGCACAGCTGTGTCCTAGAGCAAAGCAAGATCCAACAGCACAGAAAAGAAGGGATTAAAGAGGCCTCGCGTAGAGTCAAGAGCCACAACTGCAGCATATTTTGAACCCGCCCTGCGACCCGAAACCTGTGCTTGCAAACGGTGGCGCCTTCCTGCAACGCTGCCCTGGGAGGTCTGAACGGTTTCGGACTTTGCGCTGGGTCCACTTGTCGGGAAGTCTGCGTGACAGTCAACATTGCTTGACGACATGGAAGGATGCGGGGCCCCCCAGCTCCGGCAGTGGCGGCAGCGATGCATCATCGGCGTGGCCTTTAAAACTAAGCCCGGAGAGAGGTTACCGACAGCCGAAGAGCGAGAGAGGGAGAGATTCAACAAAGAAGGCAAGATGAACACAGCGCTGCAAAAGGAAAAAATAACGAGGGTAAGCTAGCAGTCAAAATGCACGGACACAGAAATTGCAAGCACTACTATGGCTACTATGGGAATGAAGAACCCTCAGTTGTACATGAAACGATGCCGGAGAGAGGGAGACAGGAAAGCAAGATGTCTGCTTGGTGCGCATGTGTGCAAAGGTGGATAAATCTGGTGCATGTACATTCATGATACTACCATGTTTGTTGCGAGTGTGGGAAAGTTGGCGTGAGCTTGCGTTGTGTCACACGCTCATGCACAATCAGAAGGCATCACCAAATGGTTCTGACGAGGCTCCACGGCAAGTCGGTCACCCGTGACTTTACATGGGCTGCCGAATTTCTGTGGGATTTGTTTTTGCGCCTGTGGGTGTTTTTTGTTGGGGTTCGTCGAGCACCTGCGCAGTGACCTTGCGGAAATGCCCTGGAACGCCAGTATTCGGGGGCACAGCATGTTGCCATTCTACTCCTATACTCGGGGGACAGCATTTTGGCTGTGTTCCGGGATCCGCCAGTACCGCCAGTACTTGTGCAAAACCATCCGATAGCGCTTGGCAGTACTTGACGGGCGGCTCCTCGGGAGGATGGGGCATCAAGTAAACAAAACGCATCAACACAAATCAAATCCAGGGTTCAAACAAGTTCAACTAATGAATCAAAGAAATCCTATGTCATCCTATGTGTTACACCAAGCTATTGGGCAAACACAATCTATGCGGTTGTGCTTGCGTCAGCACTGGGGCCTCTGTATTGCGTCAAGCTATTGGGCGATTACACAATATCCAGGCTCCTGTTTTGCGTGAAGCTGTTGGGGGCTTACAATTTGTGGGGTCCTGCTTTGAAGCAAGCTAGGGGGAAATTTCGAGTTGCAGGGTCTTGCTTTGCATCAAGGTAGTGGGGAAATACAACTTCCAGGCTCCTCAAACTATTGGGGAATTACAGTTTGTAGGGTTCTGTTTTGCAGCAAGCTAGTTGGGAATTACAACTTGTAGGGTCCTGCTTTGCACGAGTGCGGAATTCCACTTTGTGAAGGTTCCGCTTTGCATCAAGCAATTGGGGAATTCCGATTTGCAGGGTCTTGTTTTGCATCAAGCGATAAGGGGGTAACACTTTGTAGGATCCCGCTTTGCATTAAGCTACTCGCGCGCCCCCTGATTTGGCGATTCCGGTTCATCATATATCTTAAACACCCCTCATTTGGCGTTTCCGGTTCATCACATATCTTAAACACGCCCCCCTCACTTGGCGACTCCGATTCATATTCATCATATCTTAAACACGCCCCCTCATTTGGCGATTCCGGTTCATCATGTAACTTAAAAACGCCCGCTCATTTGGCTTCCGGTTCATCATACATCCTAAACATGCCCCCCTTCATTTGGCGATTCCACACCCTCCTCACTTGGCGACTCCGATTCATCCTGTATCTTCAACACACCCCCTCATTGGCGAATCCGTTTCACCATACATTTGAAACACGCCCCCCGCACTTGGCTACTCCTGCTCATCATATATCTTAAACCTATCCACCCCGTTTGGCGATTGCGGTTCATCATATATTTGTAACACAGCCCCTCATTTCAATTTCACGATTCCGGTTCACGATGTATCTTAAAGCGATTCCGGTCCACCATAAATCCTGAACACGCCCCCTGGTTTGGCGGCTCCGGTTCATCGTATATTAGAAACACAAACACACCCCCTCATTTCGCGATTCCGGTTCACAATGTATCTTGAACACATCCCTCTCATTTGGCGACTCCAGTTCATCATGTCTCAAACACGCCCCCCTCACGTGGCGATTCCGGTTCGTCATATATCCTAAACACGCCTCCTCGTTTGGCGGATCCGGTTCAGCATATATCTTAAACACGCCCCTTGTTTGGCGAGTCCGGTTCATAGCGCCATTTCCGGAGTCAGAAGAAAGCTCGAATCATTTGCCAGCGAACATTTAACTCGATTTTATTGCAACTTCTCTATATATATATATATATCATGCTATACTGGAAAAATCCAACATACATCGTTTCATATTGACAATATAATGCTTACATTGTAACTGCGCTGTACATACCTATAACATACATACGTAAAAAATAACATATATACGGACATACATACATACATACCTACCTACATAAATACATACACACATACGTACATGCCTGCATGAATGCATGCATGCATGCATACAAACACACATGCATGCGTACACATTCTTTAAAAGAGTTCGCACGGTTACAAGGAGCGAGGCGGTTGGGGCTGTGCCCCCCCAATTTGCAAATAAAATGCTCGCACGAATGGGCTCATTGAAAGGCTTCAGGAAGGAGTGTCCATTGATAGCAGCCCATTCTTTGAAGCAAGTCTGCATGGCTTAAACGGGCGGCGGTTTTGGGCGGGCGGGGGGGGGGGGGATTCAAGGGGGCGGTTTGCCCGCTGTGTTGTAAAATACCATACATTACCATACTATAGTATATTCTTGCAGTGGCATTATATTATAATATATGATAGTACACTAGAATATATTATAGGTTAGACTAAATATTAAAGTTTACTTCATGATCGTGCTTTGCATTATATTGACAATGCAGTGCTTGCATTCTATCCGTGCACAAGATATGTATGTATGTGTATATATATATACATAAAATATGCATACATATGTATATTATATGCATACATGCATGCATACATACATGCATACATACATGCATGCATACATACATGCATACATACATACCTACATACATACATACAACATGTATGCATGCATGCATACATATGCTCTGTACTTATATGCTATACTAACATAACTCTGTGTGTGTATATATGTATATATGCACATATATATGGTCAGGTGCTCCGCGGGTCCCCCCCGCCTCTCCCCCATGGTCCATGGTCCAGGATGCCACCCCCCCTTGTGGGTGGGGTGTGGGGTCCCTCTTCCCCCTGTTTTGTGGTTGTGGGGTTTGGGGTTTTGGGTTTAGCTTAAGCTTTTGAGTTTGGGGTTTAGGGCTTAAAGTTAAGAGTTATACGGCTTAGTAGTTGGTTAGGGTGACGGTTTATGCCCTGCTTCAAGCTTAGAGCCTGCATT
>CAJNJA010017677.1:0-10871 GCA_905231915.1 Symbiodinium necroappetens
ATACGATACAATATGAACAAGGTAGGAGCGTTGTAGAGTGTTGGCCTCATACAAGATACAGCACAAAACACTACCCCGTACCAACCCCCCATGTTTCGAAACAACCCCCATGTTTCGAAACAACCCTTGTTACGAAACATCGGGCTTACACGATCATCAAGAAAGAGCGTAAAAAGATACTAATACCAATCCTACTGTACGCCATACCGTTGTGATACTGTAAACCTGAAGTATCCAATGCCCGAATTCGCTACAACTCAAGCATCCGACGCCTGAATACCTGAAAAGTTACACCTCACAACAGTCCTTTCTGTAGGGTTTAGGGTCGAGTTATAAGTTGTAAGTACCCTAAATTGGAATATCCTACGTATCGCCTACATACTGAGCCCCCGATCGTCTAAGTAGGGCTTAAGGGGTGGAGACAAAGCCGCCAGGTGTAAAACAGAAGCTGCAAATCAGGCTCACGACAGACGGTGTACCCTACATGCACGAGAGCTGTAAATCCCTAACCCTCCAGGTACCTACTATATAGGGCCTTAAGGGCTCTAGTACCCTATATAGTAGGTACCTGGGGGGTTAGGGAATAGGATCCTTAAACCTCGCAAGCCCTACCAGTACTAGAAGCGCTAGAAACCCTAAACAGGAGGAAAAAGAGACCCAACCCCCGAAAAAAAAAAACTCAACGACTCAGCAACCGAAGCGCCGGGCTTCCCTCAACCCCAAACCAGATGCCTTACACCAAAACGCTTAGGCCTTGAGCCTCATGTACAGTAGTAAACCTAAGCCGTAAACGCTAAGATCCTAAACCCTAAGCCTCCTAAGCCCTAAAGCTAGAGCGAGGCAGCCGAAATCATGGCGGCGAGCGGAGAACCGGTGGTGAAAGGAAGCATAAGAATTGTGGTTTGGGGTTTAGTGCTTAGGGTTGCTTTAGGTTGGTACCGTTTCAGTTTCAGGCTAGAGGCTTACGAAGCATTGACGTCTAGACGAGGGTTTGGGGTGTTTTGTGTTTAGGATTGAAGGGTTTCGTGTTCAGGGGTTCAGGGTGTAAGGGAGTTTAAGGTTCAGAGTGTAGATTTCAGATTCGCAGCTTGTACACAAGCGAGACCCGAACAGCATAGCAAGAGGTTTTGCAGAGCCGGAGAGGCGTAGACCAGCAAACCCTACACCCTAAACGAAATCCTGAACCCTAGACCCTAAACCCTTTCAGGACGTGTGGCTTCGGGGGATTGAGATTTGGGTTTCCAGGGTTTAGGAGACAGGTTGCACCTGCTAAGGCTGTTGAAGGAATCCCTTAAAGGAGCCCCTGACAGAATTCTAAACCCTAAACCCGAATTCTTAACTGCCCCGTTTGTGAAGGACGGACCTTGGCCTACCCAGTGGCCGCAGATTGGAAGCCGGATCTCAAGCACGGGCCTTTCTGCAGGGTGGAGGGCTCCAGGGATTTTAGGCTTTAGGGTTTAGGGTTTAGGCTGGGTTTCCTAAGATCTTTGTAATACTGTATACCCCAAGGCCCAATTGAAACTGTTGTGGTGCCTAGATGAAGCCCTTCTAGCAAGCCCGTGTAGTAGTCCCTAGAGGAGCCCTACTCTAACGCTTCCCTGCCGGGTTCATATTCGTGTGTAGGGCTTATGAAAAATCTTTCACCCTAGACCCTAAGCCCTACTTGTTTGCAGTGTCTATCTATCTATCTATCTATCTATCTATGTATCTGTGTATATTTTTTGTTTGTTAGGGATATGGTGATTTAAAGTAGATTTTTAGGGTTTAGACGTCAGGTGTCAGGTTGAGGATCGCGAGTACGTTTGCCGTAATGTAAGGATGGTTACTGTACGCGTTGTTGAGGGCTTTACGGACGAGTGTGGACAGATCTTGAAATGCTGCGAGCCATACCGTGAACCAAACGATGTAGCAGAAGGACCCTGCCAAGCTCGGGACCGTCGACCCAGGGTAAATCTCAAAGACATCACCGACTACCTTGAAGAGCAGCGTGGGTACGACATATGCGACTACCTGATGAAGGACCGGGAGTGCTTGAAGGATCGGGTACTACAGGAACTGCCTTGATAGTTTTAGGGGTTTAGGGTTTAGGGTTGTTAGTAGGGTAGTAAGTTAGACAGCCCCATGCAGGACATTATCTTTCCTGTTGGGACATGGTCTTTCCTGTCACTTACTCTCAACATCATACTTTAATACAAACCCTTCACGCGCGGCAAGCCTTCGAAAGCCCACTGCAAACGATAACCCCGAAACTGAGGAAGCCCGTACTCTGCCCTGTGTGACGGACCTATGCCCCACACCTGCCTTCTAGGTACTGAGGCCCATATGTATACATGTGTATAATTATATATATATGTATATATATATATATATGGATCTATTCGGGGTGGGGCAGGTCCAGGGCGTCAAGATTTGGCTTTTGAGCTCTAGTGTTGAGGCTTGACGTGGGCACGACAGTATTGCAAAACCACACACCATAGGGGGTTAAGTCTTACATCGAGCATAGAGGAGGATTGGGGGGGGGGGAGATAATTATGGAATAACTATATAGGGTCAACAAAGTTATCATCTGCTAGATAAGCAGGCCCCTATATATTATTCGAGCTCCCCCGAACTCCCTTTTCTAAAACCTATTCGGAAATGGAGCGGCTAGGGCTTCTGCTTCTTTTCCACGGTTCGGTTCAGAATGTTGCGGGCGTGGAGGATTAGGGTCAATTCTTGTTTAGTAAGAATGAGTATGCCTTAGGTCTAAGCCCTAAACTTAGCCTTGGGTCGTAAACTACCCTAAACCCTGAACCTAGGGGCCCCTAGCACACTGCAGGAGCTCGGGACTCATAGGAGGCATTCATACGGACTTGTTACGGCCTTTCAGGCTTGAAGGGTCTAGGGTGAAGGGTGTAGGGGTTTAGGGCTTTGGGTTTGGGGTTTTGGGAGTGAGGGGTTTAGGGTTTAGGGGTTCTTAGGGTTGAATTTCGGGTGAAGGGTCTGGCGCTAGCCTGCAGGATCTGATGATCAAGCAGCCAGCGGACCCCCTGCAGCACATGCCATGATCTCAGAGCCCCCCTATCCATGACAGCTTCATACCCAGGTCTTCCAAAATCCCTTAGTTAAGGAATATCGCCCAAATGATAGTAGGATCCCTAGTATGGTTTAAGGTCGGTCTATTCCTTAGGGAAGGGATTTTGGAAGGTTTGGGTAATCTACCTGGTCTCAACAGCTTAGGAAGCATGGTCACTGAGTAGTGCAATGAGTCCTGCAGGACCCTCTGAGATTCTAGGATTCAGGATTGAGGGGTCTTATGGTTGTTCAATTTCGGCGCCTGGCTGATCACTACCCTTTGTATCAGGATATGGGTAGTTCTTTAAACTAGGTTCCGTTTTTCGGTCCCTAATATGGTACGGCACCCTTATAAAAAAGGACCCTAAAAGGGCACCCTAGTTTAGAGAACTACCCATGTATAGCTGGAGCACCCTGTATCCCAGAACCCCAGGCCGTAGGCCCTAACACGTACACCTGCAACACCAACCCCCAAACCCAGCAGCCTTTAGAAAGTTACCTAGGGTTATAATATACCCCAAAACTTCTACACCCTAAACCCTTAAGCCCTAAACCCTAGACCCTGCCCTAAACTGGTTCAGGGTTTACGGTTTACGGTTTAGGGTTTAGGGTTTGGGATTTCAGGTTTAGGGCTTGGGGTTTAGGGTTTGGGGTTTGGGAATGCTGAGGATTCAGCGGTTTAATTAGGGCTTGAGATTTTCGAGTTTAGGGTTCGGCGCTTTCAGGTTCAGGTTTGCAATTTCGGGCTTAGGCGTTCAGATTTTATGCTAACGTGCACCAGCAGAACCTTGCCGAACCGACAAGCTTGCTAGCCTTCGAGCCCGGACGAACCCAAAATGAAAGCCTCCGCCCTGAACCCTAAGTACCCCAAAGCTCCAAAGAACGCTGAAGAGACCCTAACAGAATCCTGTGAAGTACCCTGAACCCTTCATGCTCTTCTGAGGCTGGACTGCCTGGAGAAGGGGTATCCGACTGGACCATTGAAGGTAAGCGCTTGCTTGCCCAGGGTCCCGGAACCCTCAGCCCTCAACCCTAAACCCTGAACCCTAGACCCTAAAGCCTAAACCCTAAACCCTCAACCCTCAACCCTAAACCCTAAACCCTAGACCCTAAAGCCTAGACCCGAGCTTTGTGTTTCTAGGCTTCAGGGTTCTTAGGGTTGAGGTTTGATGCTCTGGGGTTCCAGGTGTTGGGGCTTTTTTCTATGGTTCGAGAGATCAGGGTGTGGGGCTTCAGGGTTTTAGGGCTTAGGGGTTTAGAGTTTATGGTTTAGGGCTTTCGACCTTAAGCTAGGGCTTTAGATTCTCGGGTGTCGAGGCTCGAGGTTTGCAACATTCTCAACTCTGCAACATAGGCATCCTCCTGTAAGACCTAATTGGTACTCCTTCAAGAATAATTACAGAGACCCTCAAACTCGGGTTGCATTCAAGACCAGGGTTTAGGGTTTCGAGGTTTTGCAATTCGACTTCCGAGGTGTGGGGTTGGTTTCGGGTTTCGCGTGCTTTGCACGTGTTCCGTGTCCTGGGTAAAGCCGCGAGACAAATCACCGCTAGTTCGCGTGCATAAATCATCGCCTCGAGTCTTGTTGGCTGTAAGATCAGAATAGATTATTCAAGTTGGGTATATAACATTCAACCTTCTGCGACATCATGGAATCTATTGAAAGGAAGGAAAGTAGGGTCGGAGAAAGCTCTAGCAGCTCTAGGACTCTAGAATATGCTGACATGTCATAACTTGAGTGCCTAGACTCCATCTGCAACTGCCCATGACTCCAACACAGGGATCGCAAGGTCTAATTAAGAATAAGATCCCCGTACGGCCCGGACATAGTCCTATGAAAATCCAGAGGAACCTACTCTGGCAGCAACGGCGCCTATATTCCAGAAGCCAGGAACTGTAAATCCTATAATAATTGTAGTGCACCTTAGCCGTGTTCCTTGAAGGTCTGCGTGTGCTCACCGCCTGGATTGGGAGCTTTTGCCAGCAAGCGGAGGTTGATTACAGGGTTTCGGGGTTAGGGTTTGGGGTTTCGGGAACCGTAGTGCGGTGACAGAGGGCAGACGTCAAAAAACGGAGCTTTAAAAATAGAACTAAACCTAAACCCTAAACCCCTAAACCTTAAACCCTAAACCTTAAACCCCAAACCCATGGGATGGTGTCTGTTTCAGCTATGGTCCGGGCTTCTCGAACTACAAATGGTACCTTGGAATACGCAGAAGTGTAGGGTTTAGGGTTTAGGGGTTCAGGGTTTGGAGCTTAGTGTTTAACTGTACATATGGGGACTTCCACCACTCATCCCCTCTGTGGATTCCCTGGATCAGGTAGCTCTTCGATTCCAGTGTTCTCGCTCTCTCTCTCTCTCTCTCTCTCTCTGCGCCGCCCTCATCTGCCCTATCCCTTCGTAGCCGAATGGGCGCGCTGATTGCGCCTTCCTCAAAGCGTCAAGCCTGCTGACAACTGGACACGGGCCTACCCGTCCCATAGACTACCCTGACCTACTTGATCCCTACCCTATCCCTGCCTAGCCAATCCTACCCCCTTATCTGTAACTCTCTGCAGCACTAAATGCCTCCGGCCGGTATACTCTACTCCCAACCCAATTCAAGAGCTTTGTGGCTTCAGACGCGCGGATACTAACGCTTACACTAAAGGGTTGCGCTGTCATGTTCCTTAGCTGGCCATTTCAACTCGAAGCTGTTGTTCCCTTCACGACCTTATTGCTGTTGGCGTCTCACAATTCTTGTTTGCCGACTTCTGGGTGTTTTTACCAGGTGTAGTAGCATTGGTGTTCCTGTGGCACTATGGTCATTAAACCCGGAACCCCAAACCTTAAGCCCCTAAGCCCCAAACCTTAAACCCCCCTAAACCCTGCCCCTAAAACCCCCGAACCACCAAACCCTAGACCCCTGAACCCTAAGCCGTAAATGCGATGTGTTTAACGAAGAACTAGAGCCTTTCGGCCCGAACATGGCACAGTGATGCTAGAGGGCTTACTATAGAGTTGCTTTATCGATTAGAACAGGGTTCTTTCAAGGGGTCCTTTAAAGGAGATCAGGGTTCGGGGTTTAGGGCTTAAGGGGTCTTTTAAAAGGTTTACTGTAAGGTGTTGCTTTGCTTAAGGCTTGCAAAAGGGATTCTTTCAAACTGGGCTTTGTTAATTAACTGAAAGAGAGCTCCTTGAAGAGTTGTATAGGGGTCTCCATCCTAAGGGGCTATAGAAGAGTTCCTAGTGTTTGGGGCTTTGTAGTTAGAATTCGAATTTTTAGGTAGAGTGTACATCATTGTACTATACTTGTAACAAGGACTCTAAGGGATGTTACTCGTAGCATCTCGTAACTAAGGTCTGAATTGTCAGGAAGAGCATCCCCACTTAGGGTATTTGGGAATTTAGGGTTTAGGTCTTCAAGATTGGGGTTTTTGTCCCACCTAAGACGTCCGAACCTGGCGCGGCTTACTAAGGAAGAGAGAGATTTGCGAGGACCCGCCGGGCCAGGGCTTAGGTTAAGGGCAATTAAGGGATATTGGAAGGTCTGGGTATAATAAGGACGCAAGGCTTCGTGGCTGCTTGCTGGATGAACCACGTGGAGGTTCATGGGTTTATAAGTATGGTTATAAGTCCCCTAATATGGGCTATAACTATAGTTACCCTACTTATATAACCCCCCGTTATAACTACCCATGGACCTCCAAGCAGGGCCCCAGACCTGTCTTGAAGCTCCATACTCGAAACCTAGGCAGAACATGCCGAAGCCCCCAAGCCCATGAAGCGACGCCGCCATTACTTGCTTAAGGGTTGGGGTTTAGGGTCTGGTGACTTCCGGTGTTCGGGACGCTGTTGCTTTTTCTAGGGGTTAGGCAGTGGGGTTGGGACGGGGTGCTTTTTTCTACTGGAGTCGGAAGAGCGAGTGCGATTAAAGGTGGGGAAGGCTGGAGGCTCCAGGCCGATAGCAGTTAAAGAGATCGACCCTAAAGCCTAAACCCTAATAGGGTATGGGTTTAGAATATCAGCCATTGGTTGACAAGCTCCCCTCGTCGTTCGCGGCCACACTGCGTTGCTAGTTTATAGGGTTTTGGATTTAGGGTTCAGGGTTTAGGGATTGATGGTTTGTTCTACTCCGGATGGGACAGAGGTTTCGTGTATATTTGGGGCCAGAGTTTACGGCTGCACAACACATACTCAGTTTGCTTGTTTAGATGTAGTGCAGCAGTCGGAATATTATGACTTTTCCTTAAAGTCCCTGTATTGCTATGCGATAATGTATCCAAAAACCCTATTCAAATTAACAAGTAACAAGGCCCTTTTTTATGATGTCGTTGTGCAGGTAGGCAACAAGGCCGGACTTAAATGTTTACCTCGAGCCTGAAGTTTGGTTTTCGTCTTTGACGGCACTCTCCTCACCCATGAAAGCTTCAGAGGAGGCCGCGGAGGGCACTTCCCGGTTTAGGGTTTTAGGGTTTAGGGTTTTAGGGTTTAGGGCTTAGGGTTTAGGGTTTAGGAACGCCAGACGGCCTTCGCCAGCTATGAGCAAGGATTTGGCGTCCGGACATCAAAAAAAGGCGCAGGCGACTCCAGAACGTACACTCGTCTCTTCCGGCGCTTCACAGGACCCTAAACCCTAAACCCTAAACCCTACACCCAGGACTATCAGGGAGGTGCCCGGATCGTCGGCACCGAGGTTGTGCTCAAGAACTGAGACCTTAAGGCTTACATCTCCTATCGATGCCCTGAGCCCTACTTTGAGGTTCATGGGTAGTTATAAGTATGGTTATAAGTCCCCTAGTATGGGTCATAACTATAGTTACTTTACTTGTAACCCCACTTATAACTACCCATGAACCTCCAAGTAGTTGATCACTAAAGCTACAATCCATCCCTCCCTGACCCGAACTTGGTTGACAGGGCCCAAGAACGTGTTTTACAACGGTGCAGCATGGCTTGACGATGTGGGTGGACTATTAGAAGCATTCCTGACAGGACGTTTTCGAAACAGACCGGAATTCGCGTCCGGAACCCGAAACCCTAAACCCGGAACCCGAAGCAGCTAAACCCTAAACCCTAAGCCCTAACAGAAGCCTTCGCAGGAAGCTGGCTGAGTACCATGGTCTTCTTTACATTGGCGCTGCGGAGCTGTTGAGGGAGGCTGGGGCGCGGAACCCAGGACCCAACATATGGGGGGTTTAGGGTTTAGGGGGGATACCCTATTTTATAATTTGGATCCTAATATTTAGGGTCCTACAACACGCGAGCCGATCGATGTTGACAATTTCGGCGGGATTTTACGGTTTTTGACAGGCCAAATAGTTAGTCCTTCTCTTGCACATTGGGCTCCGAAAAATCATGGCGGTATAGAGAATTTAATACTTCAAAGCATTTCAAAGCCTACTTATTCAGGCTTCCTGGCTGGTGTGCACCTCAAAACTTAGGGTCTAGGCTTCAAGGATATAGGGCCTGGAGGGTTTAGGGTTTAGGGGTTACTGGTTCATGGCATCTATGTTTTGCCTGTCATTGTGCAGTATGGCTTGGAGGTTTGAGGTCCGTGGCTGGTCGCGAAAGAGGTATGTATTGTCTTGGCCTACAGATGAATACTTTGATCAGGTTCCAAAACCCTAAACCCTAAACCCCTAACCCTTAACCCTTAACCCTAAACCCCTTATGAACCGGCTTCCTATTCTCTGTTGCACCCGTACCCTAGTGCCAGTATGTTCAGAGAGAGGCCCTTGGGTTTCGTTTCGAGTTGATCTTTTCTTTGAGGATTCATGGTCAAAGGTTCAGGTCAGGGTCAGGATGATTTCATGTTGGAGTTGGGACTTCAGAGAATAGTGGTCGCTAAATATGGATTCTGCATATTTAGCGCCCTCCTACTTTCGGACCCTCAGACGGCGAGGAGGTCAACTTAGGCCGAACCCCCCGAGAATACTGTAAGGGCAGCTCTCGCTGTCTGTTATGTTTACGCTAACTTTAGGTCGGTGTATCAGCAGGTTGAATGATTTCACATTGTATCATTTTAGGGTTTAGGGTTTAGGGCTTAGGGTTTAGGGTATCATGTCACGTGATTTTGTATTCGGCTTTTGTATTCGGTTGCAATGCAACAAATGGCTTTACAGCATCATGCAGTACAGTAAGTACTGTAGCATGTTACATTATATTGTGTTCGTGGTTTGTCGTGCAACTGCTTTTTTGTTCTCTACAATTCTAGCACCATGTGTTTTCTTATCTTGTCCCATCTCAGCTCATCTAGCATGTTCTTACCTTCTCTTGCTCTATCATAGCTGGGAGTTTGCTATCTTGTCTCATGCTCATTTAACTTGCCTTTCCTCGTATTGTTTCTTACCTTGCGTCGTCGTTTCCGTATCTTGTCATGTCATATCGCTGCCTTTTTTGTCCTGTACGGGTACGTAAATGCATGATATGCAGATACCTATCTGCTGATTTGTTATTATCCGTAAATACACACGCATACGAATGCAGAGATGACCGGGTTGTCTCTGATGCTTCTGTCGAGTAGGCTCCAATCGGGTTTGAACTTGTCGGTTAGACCCGAAGCCTTAAACAAACCCTAAACCCTAAACCCTAAACCTTCAGAGAGATTAGGGTTCCTCTTCAGAAGGGTTTGCTGTTTGTGATGTGGGGTTGTTCGGCTTCAGAGGCTTAGGTAGGGCGTATCGAGTTTCCCATTTAGGGTTTAGGGCTTTAGCCTAAACCCTATAAACCCTAAAGGCGCCTAGGGGCTTGGGGGCTTTGGGGCTTTATGGCTGAAGGTTTCGGGCAGAACGGAGTCGAAGGGCGTTATCCTTATCCTGCTGGCGGGGAATCGCAGCTGAGGTTGATACGGCTACAACGTCGTATGCCGAGGATGAGCAGGCATCATTGGGGTCGGGTTTACATTTAAGAATATTATATACCAGCATTACCATTTACTATTACAGTTGCTACTAGTATGTTTGATATCGCACTGAAAGTCTAAGGTTAAGGTTTTAGCGCTTCGGGAGTCGGCGGCTTTTTAGTTGCCCAGCTCCTTGCAAGGAAAGCGTATTCAGGGTTTAGGGTGCAGGGGTTTAGGGTTTAGGGGTTTAAGGTTTAAGGTTTAGGGTTTAGGGTAGGAAGGGTAAGGGGCTTTTAGAGCAGATAATTAAAGGGGGCAGTGTTCTGGAGTAGAGGTCCAGGTCCTCTTCGGGTGCCTTGCTCCAAAAGCTTCCAGCACACCCTGAATCCTTCGGCGCGCTTTGTTTTGAGAGGGTTGGATGCCTGAACTAAGTAGTTAGCAATATTGTTCCTTAGCATACCTTACCGTAGTTCGACTTCAACACGTACCTCCAATCCCTCTTGGAACCATTAAGGTCACTATTGGAACCCTATGGCAATGCTTACAGCAACCCTTTTAAGGAACCCTTTGGGGTACTCTACTCAAACTGCTACGGCTCCGATGTAACACTCGGAATTCCCAAACCGGCAGCTTAAATCAAACTTACCAAGCCAAGCCCGCAATGTCTAACCCAACCAAAGCCCTAACAAGGGCATAGGGCTGAGACCAAAAAACGGTTTAGGCTTTAGGGAAAGCCCCAAACCCTAACTCCAAAAGCCCTAGGGTTTAGGTTCTAGGGTTTAGGGTCTAGGGTTTATAGGGTTTAGGTTTTAGGGTTTACGGTTTAGGGTCTAGGGTTTAGGGTTTAGGGCTTAGACCTGTAGGATTGCGTGTGGTTTGGAGCTGTAAAGCTGGGAAGCGGGAGCAGGTGTCAAAATTGGTTCTGGAGCTCATCAGACAGGCCAGGGGTGGCTCTTTTGGGGTACTAGGGCTTAGGATTTTTAGGGGTTAGGG